>ML803605.1:13626-25173 GCA_009831015.1 Picea engelmannii | reverse complement strand
AGGACTTAGCTCACGTTTGCAAGTGTGTATAAGGATGAAAACAAGGCCCAATATATTTTGATTTAAATAATTAAACTCTGTATAAGGCTCGAGGAAAAATTTAGTTTAAAAAACCAAACTTTTTCCACAATTATAATTTTTTTTTACCTGAAGAACACCAAAATCAAATGCAGTGAATACTAAAACGCCCAATGAAAATTTTCTAAACCGTCTTGGCCAAATTACTAAATTTTTACACAAGTCTACAAAAAATTTAGCATGTGATAACATCGGCTCCAATGGGGATGGCATCCTCCATGCGAGGTGCCAAAGAACCGTAGATCCAGTGCCAAACCATTGGGTTGTTCCCAAACCTAAAGATTGAAACTTGCAAATAAATGTTGCTCTAACCTGAAGCCAAACTGCTACCCAAACCTAAAAAATTGCACACGGCTAAAGCTGGAAATGAAAACCAAATCGTAACTGTTGCAAACTAAGAACTGCAAACTAAAAATATACATGCTGAAAACTGAACTCAAAACTGTTGAAAGAAATGTTTTCTCAGACAAGCTTATTTCATACCAATTCCTACTCTAATTTGTTGGAACAACTGCAATATCAAGTGATAGTAAAATGCCAATGCACCCAGTCAAGTAAATGATTACCTGGTTTTTTTCTGCTTTCATTCTGCTCAGAAAAAAAGAAAAATCTATGAGATGTCCAACCAACACAAAATATGAACCCAAATTCAAAGTTTCTCCATCTTGAGAAGTTAAATCCATTGACTAATTTCAGGAATATTGCACATTTCTCATTCTCTGATTTTTGCAACAGACTGGCCATATGATCTTAAAGGAGCGTTACCTTTTCATGATGAGAAAGAGAAAAGGGTTACTCTTCATTTTTAAATGTTGAAGGTTCTATATAATAAGGTTTATCACTTTGTTGACTACGAAGAGAAATTTCTGAACAATGAATAGCCTTACCTGTGTCTTCTTTATCCTCATTATGAAACTCACAACCATCGTCTAAATAAAAGACAACTTTTTTCTTGGTAAAATTTCCATTCATATCATCCACAAAGGAAAGCTTTTAATTCTCATGAAAAACTTCAAATTGAATAGCTCCAGTGTGTGTCTTAGGAATTTCTAAAAATGACTCTTTGTAGGCTTCAATAGGAAGATCATTTTGATTTTCAAATAAAACAAGAAAAATAGTTTCTTTCTCATTATATTTATCAAGCTCTATTAGTTCTTCAATGTTCTCTTGAACAAATAACTCGGGAAAAAATTGAGCTAATTCAACATTGGATAAACCATTGATATGCCTCTCTATGTTCTCTGGAATTTCTAAAGACTGAATTTTCTTTTTCATTCCCAGGGGTAAGAATATGAATTTGAATATTATGGCCTTGATCTATTTCATTTTCAACCAGGGGAGAAACTATTGTTTGTAGGAAATTTTCCTGAGTATGATGGTGGTTGTCCTCTACTATTTCTTCCCTAGGTTGAAAAGGATTCTCATGAAAAGCATCTATGATCTCATCATCCGTAAAGTCCTCATCATCATAAAAATTTTCTAAATGTTGAATGAAATTCTCAAAATGATCATAGCAGTTTTGAACCAACCTTAAAGATGAATAAGATTCTTTAAAATGATTAAAGAATATTGTGTGAAAATATTTTAAAGAATATATACTAGTTGGTGGTAACTTCTTATTCCAGGATCTCGCTTCTCCTTCTAAGGTTTCCATGAAAATCTTCATCAAACAATCTTCATGAAATTCAACCTTTAGTTTCCTCCATAAAATTTGCCACTCAAAATATTACCTGGAAATGCTCAATCTAATCCCTCTAAATATGGATTTGATTCTTGGTTGACAATTCATTTCTACCAGGTGTCTTACCACTGCTAAAATAATGCTCGAAAATTGGAAATTCAATTCTTGACTACGTTCATGAAAATTGAGACAATTCTTTGACCTGTTGGATTTTGTGCCAAGAAATCTCATATACATCTTCCACATGTCTTTAATTGCCCGAAAAATTACACCTTTGATCATACTTCAGTTATCATTTGGTTTGATAATGATGAACCTCGGAGCACAATAAGTGTTTGGTGAGCATATCCATATCTATCCTTGTAGAGCAATTTACTTCTTGTGGAAATTTAGATTCAATGCTTTTACCCACTGCTATGCATCGCCCATGGAAAATTGGAGTTTCACCTTTAGCAATTTCTCCCTCTCAACAAATATTTTCCTCGACACGTCTATAATGCTCTCCCTGGCTTTGTAAACTTGATCATTTTTGCAAATGTACTGTATATGGACAATGGCGATAACCTCGAGATCTAGGTAATAACACTTATGTGCTCAATTTTGAAAATTGGAACCATAGAAAATCCCTGTGCAGTCCTCCATTATACATGTTTTATGTCTATTGGCACTCTGTACAACTGGTAATTTTTTGTTAATGTTGTGGGAATTATCCCATATGCATCATGTGTAAAGGTTTACATATGTTTATATATACGGGCCTCTAACCCATATTCAACGCGTTGTGCAATGAAACGCCCATTGTGGGCTCCTCCATGTGAGTTGGCAGTTGGTGTTAACTTGTGTTGAGTTGTTTCCTGGTGCTTATGGAGATTGGGCACTTCTGGCCCAATATATTTTGATTTAAATAATTCAACTCTGTATAAGGCTCGAAGGAAAATTTAGCTTAAAAAACCAAACTTTTTCCACAATTATAATTTTTTTCTATTTAAATAATTAAACTCTGTATAAGACTCGAGGGAAAAWTTATCTTAAAAAACCAAAAATTTTCCATAATTATAAATTTATTTTGCCTGAAGAATACCAAAATAAAATGTAGTGAATCAAAAAGGCCCAATGACATTTTTTTCTATTTAAATAATTAAACTCTGTATAAGACTCGAGGGAAAATTTATCTTAAAAAACCAAAAATTTTCCATAATTATAAATTTATTTTGCCTGAATAATACCAAAATAAAATGTAGTGAATCAAAAAGGCCCAATGACCTTTTTCAAATCATCTTGGCCAAATTACTAAATTTTTACAAAAGTCTACAAAACATTTAGCATGCGATAACAAAAGTCACTTTAATAAAATAACATTAAGTCCTTTAGTGACACTTTAGTGCCTCCTAACCCTATTTACCCATTGGACTATAGTCTAGAGGGGTGACTAGACTACTAAGTCCTCATTTGTTCTTGTTAAGGAGAGGGGAACATTATAGTCCTCCCTTCTGGAAATTGCTTTCCCACAAGCAATTTTGAACCTACTTGTTGTAGCATTTGTTCACTCTCCTAAGTGGCATATTATATAGGAAATCTCTTACATATGACCAAGTACTCCTTAATGTCTTTGTTCCTTAGTTGTTTCTCCCTTACCTCCAAGATCTCCTCTAGAATCAAGCTCACATGTCCTTATTCATCAAATCGTGGTAGCTCTTTGTTAGCTACAACATGCTGCCCCAATTCCCTCTTTAGGCATGATACATGGAAAACATTATGGATTTTTCTCCCCTCTAGCAATTTTAATTCATATGCAACTTCTCCAATTTTCCTTTGCACCTTGTACAACCCATAGAAACGTGGTTTGAGCTTCTCAACGCCATTTTTATTAATAGATATATGTCTATATGATTGTAGCCTTAAATACACTAAGTGCCTTACCTCAAAAGAGCACTCCACTCTCTTCTTGTCATCATATAATTTCAGTTGGTTTTGAGCTTTGTGAAAATGGTCTTTGAGCTCTTTAAGGATGTATTGGATTTCCTGTATCCATTCTTTGTCCATAGGAGCCCTGCTATCTCCAAACACAATTTCAAAAAAAGTAAGAGGATCATAATTGTAAAAAGCTTTGAAGGGAGACATACCGATGGACATATGGTGAGTGGTGTTGTAGCAATATTCACCCAGATAAAGCCACTTGATCAACGCTTTATGTTGTCGAGCTACACAATTGCAAGGGTAACCTTCCAACCATTTGTTCACTATTTTTGTTTATCCATCTGCTTGTGGATGATAGTTAGTGATATGAGTTAACTTATTGCCCACTAGCCTAAACAAATCCTTCCAAAAGATTCTCATGAATTTGATGTCCACTCACAATTGTCTTGGGTAATCCATGCAACCTGAAAACCTCTTTGAAAAAAAAATCGGCCACTTGAGATGCGCTAAAGTCCATGGAGATGACGAAAAAGTGGGAAAACTTAGTCATGCAATCTACTACCACAAATATACAATCTTTCCCATGTGTCTTGGGGAGACCTGTAATGAAATCCATAGATATACTCTCCCACTTATGCTATAAAATGGGAAGAGTTTGTAATAGGCCTGCTAGGTGAGGGTGCTCATCTTTGTTTTGTTGACAAGTGGTACACTCATTGATGTAGGACATGACATCTCCCTTGAGGCCCTTCTAGGGGAACCTTTCCCTTATATGCATGTATTCCTTAAGAAAATCCTGGTGCCCTACTAATGATGAGTCGTGGAATGATTGAAGCACCCTCTTCTTGAATGAGGATTCTGGAATGAGATAGATCCTTCCCTTGTAATAAATTATTTCATATGTAATCCTATACCTGTCATCATATAACCCTCCATCCATCAACTCACATGCAAATTTGTTTTTAGAATATTCCACCAATAGATGAGATTTCCAATCAACCGATATCTTTGACATGGAGTAGGTCTAGGGCCTTCTGGACAAGGCATATGCTACTACATTATTCTTTCCTTTGACATATTCTATTTCAAAGTTATATGATTGGATCTTGCTTGCCCATTTTTACTTCCTTTCATTGAGGTCCTTCTGCGCAAGGAAGTACTTGAGGTTGTTATGGTCTGTTATAACCACAAATTTCTCTCCAACTAGATATTGCCTCAATTTGGCCAAGGCGTGCATTATGGCTAGCATTTATTTATCATAAATGGTGTACAACAACTTAGGACCCCTCAATTTTTGGCTCTCATAGGAAATAGTATGCCTATTCTGTATGAGAACAACTCCAACACCTTCACCATATGCATCACACTCCAATATGAAAGGTTGAGAAAAATTAGGTAAAGATAATACATGACAAGTACTCATCACCTTATTCATTTTATCAAATGTTGATTGAGCCTCAAAATTCCACGCAAATACCCCCTTCCTGGTCAAATCAGTTACGGGTGTGCAAGTTGGGAGAATCCCTTGACAAAATTTCCTATAATAGTTGCAGATGCCAAGAAATCCCTTGAGTTATGTAAGTGTTTTGGGTGTGTGCCAATCAATGATGGCATGAATCTTCTCTTGATGAACCTGTACCCCCTTTATTCCAATAATGTGTCCCAAGTAGAGGACCTCTGTCATCCCAATTTTTCATTTTGACTCTTTGGCATATAAAGATATTTCTCCATGATGCTCAAGATCTCATCCACATGTTTGAGGTGCTCCTTCCATGTTTTATTGTAAATCAACAAATCATCAAAGAAGACAATAAAATACTTCCTCAGTTGCTTGTTAAACACATGGGTCATGCAAGACTGAAAAGTGGCTGGTGCATTGATCAGGGCAAAAGGCATGACAAGGAACTCATAATGCCCAAAGTGGCATCTAAAGGTTGTCTTATGTATGTCTTGGTCCATCATCCTAATCTGATGGTATCCAGAGCACAAATCAATTTTCGTAAAGTATACTGCACCATGTAGCTCATCCAACAATTCATCTATCCTGGGAATGGGATACCCATTCTCGATAGTTCTCTTATTCATGGCTTTGTAATCTATGCACATGCACATAGTCCCATCCTTTTTTTTTACCAACACAATTGATGATGCAAATGGGCTTGAACTTGGTATGATATGTCCCATGGATAGCAATTCTTTGATGGCGCTATCTATCTCATCCTTGTGCTTCTTGGGGTATCTGTAAGGTGTAGTGATGATTGGTTTGGCTCCTTCCTCCAATTCTATAATGTGTTCAAACCCTCTATCTGGTGGTTGAATTGGAGGAATTGGTTCAAACACCCTTTTGTGCTTGTGAAGGATTTTTTTCATGTCTGGAGGGTAATGCTTGTGTTCTCCATCACTTGCTTCCATAATGAAGCATTCAACTGCATAAGCCACCTCCTCATGCCTAAATATGGCATGCATTTTATTGGAAGTCACAACTCTAGGTGACTCTCATGTCATTCCCTTGAGTGTGACCTTCTTCCCTTATTCTGTATTGAACGACATTTCCATGGTTTTATAGTTGGTGGTAATTGGTCCTAAGGTACTAAGCCACTGCACACCTAATATGATATTGGTGTCTGGAATATCCACCACATAAAAATATTGTATCAAGGTGTACCTTCCCAATGACAAAATCATCTATGTAATATACCTGTCACAAGCTATAATGTGTCCTTCTTCCACTTCAACCAGGAACCCCTCAAAGTATATTGTAGGGATGTGTCTCCTTGCTACCATAGAAACATCAATGAAATTGTGAGAAGCTCCTCCATCAATAAACATTGTATCACGTTGCCCATGTACAACTCTCTTAATCTATAAAGTGTTGAACTTAGGCACTCCACTCATAGATGCAACAGTAACCTTCTTGAGGCCTTCCTCATGATGTGAGGGAACCTCATCACCCTTCTGTTGGTTGTGGAGCCTAATTATCTTCCTGATTTATAGGTATTTTACTTTCAGCCGTGTTTATACCCCATGAAGTATTTACACCCCTAAAGTATGTACACTCTTCCACGTGGGGGAGTGCAGAGGGGGGGTACCCCCTCTGCGGGGTCTGGGGAGCCTATCCCTCGGTTGGGGGGTTTGGGGGCAAGCGGGCCCCCAGCAGGGGTTCGAGGGTAGTGTTCCCTGATGGGGGTTCGGGGGCGAAGCCCTTGAAGCAAAAATTGCCTTATAAAAGTATATTGTAATTTCATTGTAAATCTGGACCGTTCATTATAAGGTCGCAGATATAACGATAGAGATTATGTTAGGGTTTTTTGCCCTAGAAGGCAACCCTCTTTTATGAGGGAAATGTATTGCGGCTATGGTTGGATGGTGAATATTGTATTCTGAGAGAGGAGACTGTGAGAGAAAGAAGAGGAAGTTACAGCGGGTTTTGCTGTAGGTTGTATCCCTTGATTTGTTGGATAATAATAAAGCAAGGACCTGGAAATTTCTCTAGTGGACGTAGCCCACACTGGGTGAACCACGTAAATCTGTGTCTCTCTTATATTGTGTGTCTTCTATGTTTTGTTTCTGCATTTGTTTTATTTTATTGCTCCGCGATCCTGTTTTTCTAACACCTTCACATGCAAGGATTGTTCTTCCTCCCTGTGGCTCAATTGTATGTTATGGATAGCTCCACTCTCCTCATCATTTGTCTCTTCCTCACTGCCAGACACCACTTCTATATAGTGAATTTTCCATTTTCCCAAACACTTATGACGTATATACCATACTTCTTTGCAGGTGAAGCATAGTTTCTTCCTTCTTAACTCTCTTCTTTTGGCTTCATCCATCTTCCCCTTACCTTTGTCAATCTACTTAGCATCTCGGCCCCTTATAATTATTGGAGGTTTAGGTGTGAACCTGTTTTTTTTTGCTTCCCCAACTAGTTCTTGGGTGCGTTCAATGGCATCTTGTAAGGTTGCAATATTAAAATACTTAACCCATCCTTGCACAGGTTTTGTCAACCCTTCTATATACACCATTAGTAATCTAGATTCTGACACATCATGAACCATAACTAACACTCTATGAAATTCCTCAATGAAGGCTTCCACTGATCATGTCTGCCTAATCTGTGTGAGATCCTTGAAATGAAGTTCTAGATCCTCCCTATCAAACATATCAATGAGTCTCTGTGTGAAGTCACAATAAGAAGTGACATGCTCATGTCCCAAGGTGGTCATTCCATGAAACCACCACTCATGTGTCTTGCCCATCAAGTATAATGTTGCAAACTTGATGGCATTTCCTTCCTCCATGGTATTCAATTGGATATGAGAATCCATCTTTTGTACCCATGTTGTGGTTGAGACTTGATTTGATCCATCAAAGGTTGGAAACTCCATTCTTCTTTCCTTGCACCCTAGCTCATTGTCACTGATCCAGATTATTTTCGGCACGAAATGGGAGCGGAGATATAATAAAGAAATGCACAGAGATATCACAGATATCCAATAATATAACAAAAATGTATCAAAGATGCAACCATAAACACATAGATACAGTAATACATGATTTCTATTAATGAAAGAAATGTACATTGACTGTAAAAATACAGAGTGAAAGACTCATTAGAATGGTGGCAGCTTATCTCTGAGATGAGATGTGACGGCTACTCACATTCATAAGAAGATGATTACAATGAGGCTCTGAAGACCTTTTTACAATAAACAGGGATGCCAAAAACCCTAGACATCCAAAAACCTAACCCTAGGAGATGAAGCGCCAAAAGTCATGTGGGCCCCGTTTGGGTAAGTTAGTACATCAACTTCCGGGGGTCGTAACTTTTGCATACGATCTTCGTTTTAGGCGTATGATAGCTCGTTGGAAATATATCTTCGAGGAGATTCATTTTGGGGGTTAAATCATGCCTTTGGAAATCATTGAGAAGCTCGATCCCAAAAAACCTTCATTTACGCCCTCAAAATGGCCCCGGAAGTTAAAAACTGCTAAAAATAGTAAATTGCCAAAATTGCCAAAAAACTATTTTGAGCCAGTTGGAAAAGGTGGGTGGCCACCAATACCCACCTGGATGAATACTCCCTCCTTAAGAAGCAATGTTCTCCATTGCGTTGAGTTCTAGGGGGAGAGGAAAAAGCGTTTGCTAAATCTGAATCTTGGGAAGTTGCTTGCCTTGTTGGAGACGTCGCACTGCTCAGTTTGTGGAAGTCTGTCACTAACCTGTTGAGGCTGAGGTTGTTCAACAAGTTGAGCTACATGAGAGGATAATGTGCATAATGAATCTTTGGTCTTTTCTGCAACCTTATCGACTTGCTTCTGTTGGACAGAAGGTGTCTGGGGCGAGGCTGTAGTGGTTGCAGTGTCCTTCTGTTCCCCTTTTGAACAGATTGTGAAGAAGCTGAATTTTTTAGTATGAGATACTGCCTTGCGACACTTTTTAGGTGGAACGATAGTTGGAAATACCTCTGGTATTATGTAGAGATGACCCCCCAAAGTGACAATGACACTATGGGGTTGAGACTCATAAACAACATGGTGTCTCCACATATATGGTTGGCCCAAGAGAACATCACAGACATCCAGTGGGGCAACATCACATAATACCTCATCCTTGAAGGGTTGGATGTTGTATGACAATCGGCACTGTTGGCTGAAACAAAGATCTCGTCCTTGGCGAAGCCACCCAATGTTGTATGGCTGTGAGTGTGGTGTTGTCGACAATCCCAACTATTTGATGACCTCTGCTGAGATGAGGTTCTTTTGGCTTTCGCTATCAACAATAAAATGTAGCGGGGTCCACTTCACCCACATCTGTGAATGAAAAAGGCACTCCCCCTCTTTAGGATCTGTTGGTTCTTCTAGTTGAATTGTTGTGGTTGCGACAATAGAAGTGGGGTCTGTGTCAATGATCTGTCCTTTACTAGTATTTTCAGAATCAAATTATGAATTAGGGTTCGGCTCCTTGTCTTTGATCTTGGCCACCAATAACTGTTTTGAGCAAAATTCATCGGTGTTGTGCCAAGGGATTTTCTGGAAATCACACCATTTCCCAGTGTCCTTCTTTGTCTTCCCGTGACCCTTCTTTTCATGTGGCGTGGACTAGTTTTCGGGAGGCTATTTGTTAGGGTCGTCTTTGTCATACTTTGGTTGTTGCGGATTTGCATACCTGAACTCTCATTTGTTATGGTGCTCAAATTTCTGCTCGATTTTAACAACATATCGATAAGCAGCACCGAGTGATGAGATATCTAGAAAATCCAATTCAGTTTGGATGTATCTGTGTAGAGCTCCACAGTATTTCATAACCAAATTTCATTCAGAGTCTTTGATACCCAGCTTGGTGCGCAAGGTATGAAAGGTGTTGGTGAACTTCGAAACTGCTTGGCCCCTCTCTTGCCGCAGTGTGGTCCATCTCATGTACTGGTCCTCATAGTTTCCAATAGGGTAATATTGTCCCTTTACCGCATCCACAAAAAAAATCCCAAGTGGGCTCGGCCCCATGTATTCTAGACTCCTCTATGGAAATTTTCTCCCAGTAAGTTTCCCACCAATTTTTGACATGAGGGAGAGCTTTAAAGAGTGCGAAGGTGATCTTTTCTCTGTCGGAAAAATTGTGAACAGAGAAATAACCTTCTAGCATATTTAACCATTTGTCTAGGGCTTTTGTATCTATTTGTCCTTCAAATACAAGAATATAAAAATTAACTTGTACCTTGAAAGGTGAGGTGCTTCCAAAGTGGTCGCTTGATGAAGATGCGCCTGTTGCTATCAGCGGGCGTTGAAGGATGTGGGAAAAATTATCCATCATTTCATCCCTCTATCACGTGAGAGCTTGCTCAAGCAACATATTGATAGGATCGTCTGCTCCATCGTTTTTCTTTTCTTCTGCCATTGAGGGTTTCTTGGGTGTGTGAGAGTGATTGTCCTCAAGAGAGACAAGCTCGAGACCCAACTTTCTATACTTGGACCTCGTCGAGGACATGCACTGAAAAATGATCAAGAGCAACCTGCTTTGATGCCACTGATCCGGATTATTTTTGGCACGAAATGAGAGCGGAGATATAATAAAGTAATGCACTGAGATATCACAGATATCCAATAATATAACAGAAATGTATCAGAGATGCAACCATAAACACAAATATACAGTAATACACGATTTCTATTAATGAAAGAAATGTACAGAGACTGTAAAAATACAGAGTGAAAGACTCGTTAGAATGGTGGCAGCTTATCTCTGAGAAGAGATGTGACGGCTACTCGCATTCATAAGAAGATGATTACAATGAGGCTATGAAGGAATTTTTACAATAAATAGGGATTCCAAAAACCCTATACATCCAAAAACCTAACCCTAGGAGATGAAGCACCAAAATTCATGTGGGCCCCGTTTGGGTAAGTTAGTACATCAACTTCCAGGGGTCGTAACTTTTGCATACGATATTTGTTTTAGGCATATGATAGCCCGTTGGAAAGGTATCGTCGAGGAGATTCATTTTGGGGGCTCAATAATGATTTAGGATAATATTGAGAAGCTCTATCCCGAAAAACACCTTCATTTAGGCCCTCAAAATGGCCCCAGAAATTAAAAACTGCTAAAAATAGTAAATTGCCAAAATTGCCAGAAAACTGTTTTGAGCCAGTCAGAAAAGGTGGGTGGCCATCGATATCCACCTAGATCAGTCACCTCTATAACGATCCTTGGATTTTCTTTTCATATTAATGTGTAAATACTCCCCCATGGAAACCTATCTTCTGAATCCCACACTCATGGAATTGTACTCCCTTTCTGTTGTCTCCCATTCATCCCTTAGACTCTCATGGTTCAAGGTATTAGTGTCCCTTTGTTGTGCATACAAAAATTTAGGCAT
>ML803604.1:336526-348243 GCA_009831015.1 Picea engelmannii | reverse complement strand
CTTTGCTGACAATTTCCAAGTGGATTATGATGATGTGTGGATGAGGATTTTTGTTCAAAGTTTAGATGGAGAAGTGAGAAAGTGGTTCAAGAACCTTAGAGATAACTCTATTACCACCATCACAGACCTTGATGCCACCTTCTTGAGAAAGTGGGGAGAGAAGAAAGATAATTTGTATTACATGACATAATTCAGTAATATTCGAAGAAAGAATGATGAATCTGTCTCTGAATTTTCTCATAGATTCAATCAAATGTATTAGAAAATACCAGATGATATCAGACCAGATGAAAGGTTAGAAAAGGTCACTTATGCTAATGCCTTTGATGCTGATTTTTGTTTGCTTCTTAGGGAAAGAAGATCAACCATGTTGGATGATATGTAAGATTCAGCTCTTGAAGTTGAATCCAACGTTCTAGCATCAGAACAGATAAAGAAAATATCAGATCAAGGAAATCTAAAAGAATAATATAAGTCTTATACATATAATTCTAAAAATCAAAATATTTCCTTGGAGGAGATGGCAAGAAAGATGGAGGAAATGTCATATAAACTGTCTAAAATCAGATTGGAAAAATAGAAATGGAATGCTCCTCAAGAAGGAAATCAAAATCCTAATCAATATAGAGGACCTTATAACCCTCAGATCATGCAAATGGATAAGAAGAATAATGATGATCAGAAAATTCAGACACCTATGCAGAATAATTACATTGAAGAAAATCAAGAAGCTGAAGATTTGGATATTAATTTTTTCAGAGATGAGATTGTCCTCAATCACCTAACATAGAATGAATATGAATATTCATTGAGTTCAAAGGCTGGGGGAATTCCATATAATATAATTTGTAATAGTGAGAAACAAGGGTACAATCTTAGATCAAAATATGCTATTCAAAAAGAAAAATATGCTCCTCAAAAAGATAAACTTACTCTCCTAGCAGTATAGACAGACAACAAGAATCCTGAAAAAAGACAAGTACAACTTGCTATGAACTTATCATCCCCATAATCAGAAAATTTAGCCTCTCCTTTTAGTTTGGAACATGAGATAAGTAAGATCAAAATCCCTATTCCTATGATTGAATTGGTTAAACTAATTCTTATAGGAATCATATTTTGAAATGGTTGCAACCTGTTGGCGCAAGTTTGATCAGGCCAAGGTCCTTCTTAGGTTACCAACAAAAGGTACCATGTAGTCTAGAGCACTGGCATTTTCATCTCCTCCGAAGAGAATAAGTCTCACCCGAAGCGCTGCTGAGACAGATAGATAGAGAAGGGTAGGGAAAAGAATTAAGAGGATCCATAGGGCCTTCAAGACTCATTCTTGATCTTGTGTAAGAGACATGAACATATCTGAACCATACATGTGCAAGAATTGAACCTACTTATGTTGCGAACAATAATTTAAACGTAGAACCATTAGATAGAACTTACATACCATAAGGAAATGTTGTAATGCATAAGAAAACACACATAGATACATCATATTTGAAAATTTAGGTCCTTCTTCATATTATCTTTGGAATCTTTTTGTGATTACAGACTCAAAATTACACCATAGTGCAGTGCACAGACTCTTGACTCTGAACTCATGTCTCAAAGCTCCAACTCTCGAACTGATAAATCAAATTCATTACAGACTCATGAGTTAACTGATCAACAACAACAATGGAAACCACACCAACTAATCGACCCCTCTCCTTTTACAATTATGTTCGTCACTATCTCTAAGATGGGTTGTGTCTTCCTTCTCATCTTGCGTGCTTTCTTGTTCTGTTGCAGCCATTTGTTGCTTAGATGGCATTGCACTGACTTTCACAACTGCTTTCTTTTACTCTTTCTTGTTCTGATTTCTAGCCTCTGTTGAAGCTTTCACAAATCATGCTCAGTCAAAACTTGCACAATTCCTTATCCAAAAACAAAGGGCCCAATAGGCTCCAACCACAATCCTTGACTCGCCCTCGAGTCAAGTACTTGGTTCTTTTGCATCTCCCAAGAGCATCCTTTTCTTCTTCCTTGGGATCTTATGTTTGTGCTTTCTCTTCTTTTACCTCTTCAAACAAAAGGCCCAACTCTGGTACAATTTCTAAGGCTCGTTGTTTCACTCCTTGAAAGTTTCCCACTTTATCCTGCCATTTCCTAGCGAGGAGTGATGCCTCTGCAACAAATTGTTGAGTTGTCTCCTTGCTATCCGCCTTTGTCTTGGACGCGACCAACAAGTTCCACTCAGAGTCTACTATTGCATCAACTTGATTCATTTGCATGTATACTGCCTGAATAATAGGTCAGAAGTTGCATAACTCTTTCTTTGCTACGAACTGAGCCTCAAAGAGGGCATTCAACTCATTATCCGCATGTTGGATTTGATCGAACTTCTGCTATTGCTCCATAGGATCCATTGTAGCTAGAAATTCTTCGTTCAACACCTGGATTTTTGTGCGCACCTCCTCCAAGACTTGGTTGTGTCGAGCGATGATGCCCATCTAGTCGCTGACTTCCCTGAAAATCTGTTTGCATTCCTCTGTGTTCTTGTGTAATGCTACTCGAGCACTGCTACCTTGCAGTACTATCTTCTGCATCTACTCTTGAAACTTCTGGGGCTACTGCAGTGCTTCTTGTTGTTCCTGTTGTCACTTTGTTTTCATCTTCTCAACTTGAGTGGCGAGTTGTGTCCATGCTCCTTGTAGCAACTCAATCTGGTGTTCTGGCTCACCTGCATCACTGACTTCAGGTAGTTTGGGTGCAATCTTCCGAATCTATGACCAGGCTTTGACAAGTCTTTCTTGCACTCTTTCCAGCTTGTGTTGAACTTGGATTTTCTCATGTGCTTCTTGCATCCTGCATGTTTGTGCGAAAAACTCTTCCTTCCTTGCAACCTTGACAGATCTCTTGACCTCCTTTAGCCTTTTCTCTAATTGATCAGTTGATGCTCTAATCAGTCCAAATAATTGTGTCACTGGCCACTGCATGAGATCGGTGTATGAAGGAGCTGCATCTGTGGGTTCTTGTGTATGTAGTGGAATTCCACTGGCCGTTGAGTGGTCTGAATGAGTCTCTACCTCCTTGTATGTTAGTGGTCCTGTCACAATATTTGACATAAGAACTGCAGGAAAAAGAGTTAGAACCTTTGTTCTGGCTATGCAAAGCTACATCATTTCTGCGCATTACTGAGGGTCCTGGAGAACCTGCTCCATTTGTTCACGTGCAAATTTTGCGTTGTGCCTGGGTGTTGATTCTGGTTCTTTCTGAGGCTGTGATAGCTCCTGCTCTTTTGTTACTTCTACCTCCTGCATTGTCTCATACCTCCTCACCCTTGGTGTTGTTGGGAAAATCTCCCTACAAACTAGCAAATATAGTTTAGACTTTGCATGCAGATATGACTGAAGAGAAACTACTTTTTACCTTCATCCCTAGATTTAAATCCCCTTTTCTTAGTAAATGCATGGAAATATCAACCTACCTTGTTCCCTACATTTGATGTCGATCCTCCGTTGTACTTGATTACTTGTTCGCAATACTCCTTCCAAAGCTGACCTGCATTCAAGACAAGCAACACCTATGCATGCATACTACTTATATACTAACAGGTTAGAAATCCAAACATATACTAATCAAACTATAGAAGTTCATGAATTGGGACGGGAAAAGCATTTTCTTTATTACTTTGAATGAGTCAACTTACAAAAGATGAGACCGGCCACCGTTACGCGAACCTGATCTTGGGCTCCTCTTCTTCTGTCCTCCAACTGCTTTGCTTTGAATCTCCTTTGGCACAAGGAAAGGCTAAAGGGTTGGGACAATGGGAATACTTAAATGGGCAGAGTTTCTTTGCTATCTTTTTTTTTTTTCAAATGGGACCCCTACCCCTTCTTTTATAGGCTAGAAGGAGATAGGTATTTGGACGAACCCTCGGCCATGCATGGCCGGGAGTTTCAGTTAACTCACCCATAGCTTTTGTGTTCCGTTGGAAACTTTCCTTTTTTCATGTTTTTGTCAGTCCACGTGGGTTGTTTTGGGTCAGCCAACGTGTACACGCATGTAGTAATGGAGTAGGGCGCATGGGCCTTTATAAAAGAGGATTTTCAAGGAGTTGTTCAACAATGATTTGGTAAAGAAGGGATATGAGTTGGCCTGATGCCAGGTAAGAATGTGTGGTGCAATTTAGGGTTATAACATATTCCCCCTAATGTGTGAGGTCAGAAGAGCATCTGATGGCTAAAATACATTACCAATCTTTACTGATGTGCCAAATGATTGAGCCCAAGGATCAGAAACCGGGAGGTGACGTTTGCAAAATAACAAATGTCTCACCGAGGTGGGCATACCCATGCTCGGGATAAAATAGAATCATGGCTACTAATCAAATACACTGTAGATCCATGTCAAATAACTATAAAGATTTTCCACGAACAATACACAATGGAGCTACATCTCAAAATCAGAAAGATATACATATAGAGTATCCATCTTCCAGAAGCTGATTCAGCCTGATGGCTGGAGATGTGATCTTCAGAGCTTGAGAAACAACGTCAAAATCTTCAAAAATTGGGTAGGAGTGTAATATGAGTGTACGACTACACTAACCAGAGCTCTTCGACATCTCGTTGGTCATGGACTTGATAATCTTGATGATCAAACTGAAGGCTTCAGTGATTTCGAACAAGGACTTGATTGGATGTTTAGGATGGCCGAATATGAGGACAAGAGACATATTGTAGAGGGGCTGACTCAAGCTTGGTGGCAAACTTCCCTTGGATAATAACACGATAAATGATGAGACTCAGGAAGCATGGCATTAATCATAAGTCTACGAAGTAGGAGGCAACGCAAACTCTCCATATGTTTGGAAGGATAACTAAATAGTGGAGGACACAACTCTATAAAGAAAGAAAATCTTCCTAAGGTCGTACTACATCCCATAGTCTGATGAACAAACAAACATATATGCTTTATCCAAGGGCGACTCATTATGCTGCCAATAAAGAAAATACTTTTCCCTTCCTCTTTTTGGGGTATATTTGATTTTTTTTTCTTTTCAATAATTGTGGAAAAAGAATAAAGGAATATTACGTTACAAAGGAGGAAAGAGTGTTGCAAACATACAAGCTCAAGGCACAAGGACAAGACTGATGTTCTAGTAGAATGATACTCGGGAAAAATCCTTTGGGGGCCAAAGGTTTTAAGATGCAGAAGAAAATTGTTACAAGGCTGGAGTATAAGGTATGCAAACACGGTTAACAAAACACACAATGGTAAAGTCCTTCGATGTAAGTTTAATGAGCCCAGAGAAGGTAAGATTGGTGGTTTTTCACATTTAGAGAGTCTGAAAAACATAAAAGGAGACTCCATTGGGTTACTTTTTTCGAAGATAGTCTAGTTGGTTCGAAAAAGGGTAAACTAGCACCAATTAGACGTCTATTCAAAACCATTTTAACGAGTGTGATAAAGACAAGATCACTCAACCATTTTTTCATTTTTAAGGAGTCTGAAAAAAACTTAACTATGGACTCCATCAGGAATTTTCTTCTGGACCAATTTAACGAGTGTGAAAGAATAAGGTCACTCAACAATCTTTTCACTTTTAGGGAGTCTAAAAAGAGCTTAACTATGGACTCTGTGAGGGTTCCTTCTTCATAAATTTAGTCCCTCAGGCCTGAAAAAGAGATAAAATTATACCTGAGAGTACTCTTCTATAGAGATGAAATTCCATAGAGTGTACCTTTGTTTGTACAGTTGACCATCCAGACCGAAAAAGGGCTAAACTATCGCTGAATAGACGTGACTTCAAATTTTAGTTTAATGAGCATGAAAGGCCACAAGATCGCTCGACAATCTTTTCATTTTTAGAGGGTCTCAAAAGGGCTTAAAAGAAGGCCCGTTATTTTTTGGGAGTCCTAAGGGTGAGATCAAGAGAGAAGAAAAATCATGCAAATGAGGCTCAAACTCATATTCAGGAAAGACTATAAGGACTCCCGAGCCTACAATGTTTTAGAGACGGCATGGACACCATAATGCAACTAGGACCTGTTAGCACTCGGTAAATTTCCTAGAGGTTGAAAAAGAAGAAATTTACTAAGGTAACCTTAACCAATCGCTTTTAGAGCTGGGATCTAGCCCTTCCAGCTCCAGAGAGGGATCTCTCTATATGATTTAGCTTTGTTTATTTCAGATATTAGGCTAGTTAAAGAAATCGTTGGTTTTGTTGTAGAGGGTTTGTAAAGTTGGCTGAGACAAACTACACGTCCATTGGGCTATGGGGTCTGTTTAACTTAAATCCGAGAAATAACCAGAAACGCCAAAGAAGTTTTCCATAGGGCGAGGTAATACATTCGCTGGATCTTTAATATTAGAATGATGAATAGAAGAACAGATGAGGAAAATAACTTCAACTAACAAGCACTTAAGAATCTCTTAATTGAATATATTTAGAAGATAAACATTTAAATCTCTAGAATCGGAAACAGGGTATCAGAGATAAATCCTGCAACATAACGCTATTCGTAAAGATTATATTCAGACAACAAAATGAAATACAGAGAAAGAAAACATTAGCTCAGAGAATCACATCACCAGTGAACATACACAAGAATCCTGTAAAATGCCTCTTCTTTATTAATGATGAGTCTCTTCAAAAATGATACAGCTTGATAGCAGTCGGGTGTGCAAATCAACCACCCTCAATACATTGGAAAATGATCTATTTATAAGACAAAATACATACGCTCCTGTCATAACTGATCAGGACGTGCTCATACTATTTTTAGACTAACTATCTTAACTAATCAAAATTGTTTTGATGACTCATTACAACTATATACTGAATTTCAGGGGTAGGCCGTTGGCGAGGTGCCTCCGCAACCTCTGCTGACAGGACAGCTGACTGGAAGTGACAGCTTATCTACTAATCTAGTAGATCACACAGTTCTTCCCATCTGATATGACCTGGCATTGTGATTTTAAACAATCTCCGGTACACTTCATTCATGTCTGTGTACTTAGAAAATGTAGGCTTGATGACAAAAATGTGCTTAATTTCATGCTGGATACTGATATCCAACTGCAAAGCATCCATGAAGGCTCTTCCTGTGATATTTGCCTATATTCCTGCAAACTTAGAACTGTCCTTGGACACTTCGATCAGCCTTTTATTATAATCCGGGAGCATCAGTCATTTATGACCTTCATGCCAGGCAGGCCTTTCCTTTGCAGAGCATCTATCTTGTGGAAGAAATTATGCACTCCTTGATCCATGACTTGGATCTTCTCCTCTAGCTGAAGCATGAGACCTCTTTGGGTCAGAACTCTTTTCACTTCCAATATGGTTTCCGTCTTGTCTTCAATTTTCAACTCCTCGAGTTCCTCCCAGGTCTTAGAATTCAGGAAACTTATGATTTCATTGGCCTGGGCTGGCATGTTGCCCAGTTCAGTTCTGATTTTCTCCACAGCCTGTTTTCTCCTCTCGAGCAACTCATTCTGTTCAAACATGATTTGAACCATTGGCCAGATTTCATTAATGGACTTAGATATATCCATCCACACAAGTTCTTTAACTTCGGCCAAGGTCTTTCCGGCCAATGTCTATTTTTGGAGCTGCTGCAGATCCCTCCTGATCTGCTCGTTCACCTGCTTCTCCTTTGACAGACTTGTCTGAAAGGAAGTCTTCAGCTCCTGGAGATTTTCCAATTCTTTCTTAAGCCTGTTGATTTCCGACTCTTGCAGGTTCATTCTTTACATAGACTTGGCTAGGTCTGTAGCTCCTTCTGGAAGGGGAACTGCTGTTGCATATGGAACAACTGTCACCGTTGGTGTTGCAATTGGGATAGCACTCAACAGAATTCCCTTTATTGGATTTGCCTGCTCTTTCTCCTTGAGTAGTCTCTCCATCTCTGCTTTCATCTCCTTTAACTGCGCATTCTGTTCTAGGAGTAATTTCAGCAGTTCATCCTTTTCGCCTTCCCTTTCAGCTATTTCTTTCGTCTATGGGTCCTCTGTTGGAGGGAGCTTCAACTGTTTTCTCAAAGAGGCTATGTCAGCATTTTTCTTTTTGATCATCTCCTCAGCAGCCTTGACGTTCACTGGGTCGTAACCGATCTTGAGGACCAGTTCCTCCAACGTCTTTATCCTGTTGTCCTTAGCGAAGGAAGACATCTTCTCTAGCTTCAGTTGGGTCTGGGCATTGCTCAAAGCTATCCGAAACTTTGACGCAAAAGTTGCAATGCGGGCTAAAGTGTGGGAAATCATTTCCCCAGTCTTCTTATGCAGATCCATCTGATCTGCCGGATGCACATATTTTTCTTGGAACTCAAACGTGGCCCTCTTGTAATCAGATATCACCTTTGGATCATGCACTTGTGCTTGGAGGAATGTCATATGCATCCTGCCCTTCTCTGCATCAAATGCTGAAAGAAGTATATGATGGGTCGTGGATCACTGCTTCTGGAACTGTGCATAAGTGCTGCTGGTGAGCGATTGGTTCTTCTTTTTGATCATGTCATATTTTTAAAAAATGCCCAGCTTGGGCCCAGTCTTGCTTGGTGGAGTATCCAAGGGAGAATCTGAGGATTTTAATTCTTTTGTCCCATCCTTATGCTGACTGGAGCCGAAAGGAAAACTGAGTTGCTTGGCCCCAGTGGTGGTCACCATGGTGGGTGTGATCTCTTGCTCCACTGTCGTGCCTGTCGCTGGAACAATCCTCGACTTTTTGGCGTGCAATTTAAATTCCTTCGATGACAGCTCTATTACCGGGGAAGATGATTCTTGCCGAGGCCTCTTTTCCTTGGGATTCTGAGGAGTGGTCGTGGGTGGTGCGCTTGTTGAAGGTACCTGCCTTTCCATTCCGACAGTTGGTTCCACGTCCACCAACGTATCGGGCTCCCATTTTGTTTGATTAGCAAATCTTTCGATTTCCGGCCTGGGCTCATGTGCATATGGGGCATTCTTATTCTTGACTCTCATCTCAGAAATGATGCCACAAGGATCATAATGCCAGGTGAAACTTGTCGGGAATTTCATTTCCTTCAACAGTTTGTCTGCTTCATCACCTGCGCCCCTACTATTGCAGATGAAAGAGCCTATCTGCCCTTTAATCCGCAATTGTTGCTTCTTTTTAAGAGAAACAAAGTGAGTATCATCAGAATTCATAATTTGTCTAATGTATTCCAGTGCAAAAATCCTTACCGGTATGTATCTCGGAAGCTTGTACGGTGCCAGCTCGCACCCACAAACTCGGATCTCGGAGTGTTTCTGATACAAGTACCAGTCTCATGTCTTCGCATTGTCCGAGAGGTGTAGATTTCTCCGGACTTCGTCATTTATCCGTGGCTCAGGCATGCCACTCAACATACTTACCACTGGGTGGTAAAACTGATCAATGAACACCGTGAAGTCGTATTCGGTGGAATTGTGTTTCAGGAGAGACGTCCACGCTGTGACTGGCTATGGCCTCCCGTTAACATCCATCTTCTACATGGATAAATTGAACTTGTCTACTTGGAAGTAGATGAACATGTAAGCCAGAATGGATGAATACCTGAACATACCCTATGTGGCGAAATTAACAAATTGTTCATGGATGTTGTTGGCTAGGAAAGTGCTATAATCGAACTGCGTGGTCGGCTGTTCGTCATTTGAGAAAATAGACATAAAACCCAGGATGGGTTCATCTACCCTTTTATCGGAATAATACCTAAGCAGGGCACATAGGGCGGAAATAATTTGATTTCCTTTGGTGGAAAACAAAGAAGAAGGGTATGGGGGGTTGGTGGACGGGAGCGGAGTGGAAGTGGGGAGGAAAAGCTCAACTATATGAGCTCTCTATGGGAAGGTCATATTTTGATAAAGCTCGGTGAGGATTTCCAGGTTGAGAGGGGACGCAGATTCCGGGTGGGCTATCTGCATCATCTAGTCAATATCCTCTGGGGTGACGAAGAAGAGGACGTTGCCCGAAGAAGAAATAATGGCTTTCTGGTCTGGGACGTAGTGGGCTTGGCACTTCAGTGCAAATTCTGGGAAATGGTGGATTTGGGGGAACAGATATAGGGGAAAATTGGACTCCCAGAGCCCAATCTTGTCACTCTGGTCTATGAAGACCTCCCGGAGCCATGACTGCAGATCGGAGAAGTCAAAATTTCATATAGTGTCTGCTATCAACCGGTTCTTATCGACCAATGGAATTTTATCCAGGTCCATCGGAGGAGGAACGAACAGATTCTCTTCCTCTTTCGTTTGCTTTGTTTTAGATGCCATCTCATCAACTGTACCTGCAACAAACAACGTTAGTGGGGTCTACTGGTGGTGGAGGAAAATGACGGGGAAGCAATGGGAAGACGATAGATATGTTCTCTGGTGCGATGGATGGTTCTGGCACGAGGGATGAATAAAGAGTGCAATGGGCACAACGGTGTTTTTATTCAAAACTGGGTCGGTCGGACGTGGGAAAACGGTCAGCATGAAAACAGACATATTATCCCATTATTAATGGACAACGGGCCACTTGGGGTGATATGGCAGGTGACGGTGATTAGAGTATACAGATGACTGACGTGGAGGTTGGTGATTGGGGGTGAAAGTCGCCAAAGGGGGTTGTTGATGAGTGAAGGGAGTTATGGGACTGACAACCTGGACTGACGGAGGTTATGGGAAGTGAACCGACCCCAGTAGCAAGTGGGTTGAGTGGGCCTAGTGGAGGATGACATCCAGGGGGCATATGGGAGTCAGATAGCATGTGGGGGATGTGACCTCTGGACCATTAGAAAAATTCCACCTGTAATCGAGGGGCCCGCCGCAGGAATATTCATTTCGGACCCCCCCCCCCTTTGGCTAAAAACAGAACATCCGGGGGGGTCCAGAATCAGTCATGAGCCATTGATTTGCACACTTGTTTTAAGGTCGTCTAGATCTACGCGCTCTTTACTAACAATTCCAGACCCCCCCCCCCTCCATTAAAGGCAGAATGGAGGGGGGGGTCCGGAATCCAATGTGGATCGTCGATTTGGCCACTCCGTTTAGAACCGTTCAGATCTGTGCTTGCGTTATAACCAATTCCGGACCCCCCCCCGTTAAAGGCAGAATGGAGGGGGGGGGTCCGGAATCAAATGTGAGTCGTAGATTTATGCGCTCTGTTCTGGACCGTTCAGATTTGCATAAGTATTACCATCGATTTCGGACCCCCCCCTTGGGTTAAAAGTAGAACACTAAGGGGGGTCCGGAATGCTCAGTGAACCATCGATCTGAGCAATGAGATCTGGACCACTGGAAAAAGACCGAAACATATGTCAAGGGCGGAAAAACCATGTGTAGGAAAACTTAGGATTAGTGATTTTTCATGGGTTTTTTCAGATTTTCTCACACACACCACCAAGGGACTTTATTCTAACTATCCTAAGGCAAGGAAAGACCTGAGGTAACACTTTCTTCGGGAGGGTTTTAGTTAGGCAAGGCAGGCCAAGCAATTAGTCTACACTGTAACCTACTTCACAAGATGAAAAACCCATATTAGACTGTTGGGATAAAGTATTATTTTTCCTAAGGGCTATCTGATCAGGATTAGAGGGTCTGATCAGATGTATTCACTAATTCTAACCTAGGGGCTATCTGATCAGGATTAGAGGGTCTGATCAGGTGTATTCACTAACCTATCAACATCGGAAATTTAAAAGAACTTGGTCATGTTTGAAAGGTATGACCAAGTCACTGTTATTGCATGGGGCTTTTT
The DNA here is from genome assembly GCA_009831015.1 of Picea engelmannii. Taxonomy (NCBI): domain Eukaryota; kingdom Viridiplantae; phylum Streptophyta; class Pinopsida; order Pinales; family Pinaceae; genus Picea; species Picea engelmannii. The sequence goes on along the minus strand of ML803604.1, from coordinate 336,527 downwards.
A
>ML803604.1:321312-336426 GCA_009831015.1 Picea engelmannii | reverse complement strand
ACCTAGGGGCTATCTGATCAGGATTAGAGGGTCTGATCAGGTGTATTCACTAACCTATCAACATCGGAAATTTAAAAGAACTTGGTCATGTTTGAAAGGTATGACCAAGTCACTGTTATTGCATGGGGCTTTTTATTTCAAATATTTTTCCCTCTTTTCTTTTTCTTTTCTCTTTTTCTTTTCTTTTCTTTTTCCTTTTCTTTTCTTTTTCTTTTTCTTTTTCTTTTCTTTTTTCTTTTTGCAAAAATGAAAAATGGATTTCCAATAAGAACACTAGATACAGATAATATCAATAATATCCAAGTCATAAGTTGATTCCCACATTTTATGGGGTGATAACAGCGGCTCCACCTGGGGATGGTACTTGCCCTGTTAAGTGCCAAGAATCCAGTTCCTGTCATTCCGAGCCTATCTGTCTAGTAGCCTTAGTTGGTCTCATTCTCAGGAATTTTTTTTTTTTTTTTTGAAAAACAATGACCAACAGCTTAGGGCCTTCTCTTCGGGCTTCAACCAACTGACCAATGTTCCTCACTTCAGAAAATGCAAGTAAAGATAGAAAATTAAATCCGGTATGTACAATGGAGAGTGAGTTCTTCCAATCTCTTACTGAGGAGGGATATAATGTTTCAGCATTCTGCCATTCACAGGTGCTCCTGGAAGATCTGATCCATCAGCGTTGTTTAGTAAAAAGGTGTTTTTTCCTCTGAAAGCTTGTATCTTGTAGGGTCCTGTCCACAGATGGTCAAATTTCCTGTGCTTTCCTTTGTCCTTGTTCTTGGCATCCCATCTCAATACCAGGTCCCCCAGCTCGAAGTCATCCTCCTTGGTTCTTTTATCAAAGATCTTATTAATGTTATCCTGGATGACTTGAGTTTTGTTGAAAACATCCTCTCTCGTCTGCTGCAAATGAATCATTTGATTGATTCATCTCTGGGAGTCATTTGGCTCAGCTTGTATTTCTTGAAGTAACTTCATGACAGGAACTCCCAAAGAAGTCAGGAAAACGGCCTCAGTACCATAGACCAACTGGTATGGTGACATACCAATAAACCTCTTGGTGGTCAGTCTATCTGCCCATAAAGCAAATACCAGCTTATCATGCCATGATTTTTTATTCTCCTATAGTGTTTTCTTGATGATATTCACCAAAGTCTTGTTTGATGATTCCGCCAACCCGTTCCCCTGAGGGTAGTAGGTTGTGGAATGCCCCAAGCTAATGTGGTAATGGCTGTAGAAATCAATAAGTTTCTTCGACCGAAAGGCTGCTGCATTGTCAGTAATGATCTTTCTAGGACAACCAAAATGGGATAAAATACTATTTTCAAGAAACTTGATAATTACAAAGTCGGTGGCTTGCCTGCTAGGTATGGCCTCGATCCATTTGGTAAAATAATCGGTAGCAGTAAGGATCCACCTATGTTGGCCTGAAGATGGGGGGTGTATCTCTCCAATGAAATCAAGTCCCCACCGCTGGAAAGGCACCTCAACTGAAACTGGTTTAAGAGGTAGAGGTAGGAGCTTCCTTTTACCCTCGAACATCTGGCACTGATGACAGGCTATTACTTTCTGATGTACATCTGCAAACAGGGTGGGCCAGTAAAATCCAGCTCTGAGTATTTTGTTGGCTGTAGCTTTCCAGTTTAAATGGCCACCACATTCACCTGCATGAAACTCCTGCGAAACTTTGTCAGCTTCATATTTCAGTAAACAATTTAGAAGAATACCTGCAGGATCTTTCCAATACAAATTTCCTTCTAGAATGCAGAATTTCAAAGATTTCAACTTTAAAAATCTAGCTTTAGTTTTAGTTAAACTAGGGGGAGCTTGTAAATTTTGTAAAACAAAAATCAGGTCTGCGTACCATGGGGAGTTTAGAAAAACCTCTTTAACGTTTGGAGTCGCCATCTCACCCTGTTCAACCGCCACATCTAGAAAATTAATGTCGAGATCCTGAAAGTTAGATTCAACCATCAATTTGGCAAGGCCTTGGCCTTTGATCAATTTTGTGGGCTTAATTTCAATGTCATATTCTAGAATAACTGCAATCCACTTTCCCCTTCTCCCACCAGGTTTGTCTTGTGTCAAGATATCCTTTACTACCACATTTGGAACATAGGCTATGACATGTGAATGGAGAATATAGACCCTGAAGTCCTTTATAGCCTTTACCAAAGCGAAAGCCTGTTTCTCCATGATATTATAGTTCAATGCAACATCTCTTAGGGCTTTGCTGAAGAAAGCAATGGGTTGTTCATACCCTTCACTGTTCTTTTGCAGTAATACAGCTGCTATTGTATGTTCCGAGGCAAAAGAGAAAAGATAGAAATCTTTAGTGAAATTAGGACTAATCAAAACTGGGGCTTCTGTGAGTGCTCGCTTTACTTGTTCGAAGGACTGTCTGGACTCAGGATCCCATTTTATTTTGGCGTCCTTCTTGAGCATGTTTGTGATGTTTCAGAGGAGTTCGGCCAAATTAGGAATGAATCTTCGAAGAAAGTTGATTTGTCCTATAAAAGACTAAAGTTATTTTAGATTCCTTGGGTGTTCTAACTTTAGTATGGATTCTATTCTGCTGGGATCAATTTTGATTCCTTCCTTAGAGATGATGTGTCCCAGCAGTTTGCCTTCTTCTAACCCAAAGAGGCATTTCTTGGGATTTAAAGATATCCCGAACCTTCTACACTTTTCGAAAACTCGTCTAAGGTGTCGCAGGTGTTCATCATCGGATTGGGAGAATACTGTCACATCATCCAGATAAACGATGATAAACTTACTCGACTCTTCTATGAAGGTGATGTCCATCGCCCTCTGGAAGGTGGCTCCTGCGTTCATCAGACCAAAAGGCATCTTCACATACATGAAAGTGCCCCATGGAGTGGTGAAAGCGGTTTTTTCCTGATCGTCTGGGTGAACTAGGACCTGGTTGTAGCCTGAGAAACCATCTAAGAGAGAAATTCGACTAGACCCGACCACTCTTTGCAGGAGGTGATCCATTTTAGCTAGGGGGTAGTTATCCTTCAAGGACGCTTTATTCAAATTCCGGAAATCTATACAGAGTCGGATTTCCCCTGTTTTCTTGCGAGTAGGGACTAAATTAGAAACCCACTTAGAGAAACAGAGTGGGACTATGATCTTGGAATCATACATTTTCTTAATCTCTTTTTCTATCAAGGGGAGAAACTTGGGATTTATTCTCCTAAGTTTCTGCATGAATGGTTTCTGGTCTTCCTTTATGGGAATCCTGTGTTGTATAATGCTGGTGTCATAGGCTTTCAAATCTTCATAGCTCCATGCAAAAACGTCGGAATATTTTGAATAACTCAATGTACTTAAGCTTTTGTTCTGGGGGTAAAGATTTGGACAATTTAACCATCTTAGGTTTCTGTTCAGTTCCTATATTGCAGTCTTCTACCTCTTGCCCATGGGCTTCTATTTTGGGCTTCTTAGCTACGTCATCCTTGTCAAACAGATATTCTAAAGGGACGAGGCCTCTCGGTAAAATATTGCTCTTTAGTTCCAAAACTTTGGCCTCCAGTTCGTCATCTCTTGACTCTCTTACATCTATAGTATCCTCTGTATCTACTGTATTCACAGTATTAACACTATCTATTTCTAACTCAGAATTATTTACATTTTCATTTTCACTTTCTACATCTATGTTTGTACATTCAAAATCGTTCTTGCATTGCAGAAAATCCTCTATCTGATCGTCATTTCCAAACACTTGTCAGTACCTGATATTATCGGGCACTGTTGGTCTACATTTCACTTCCACCATGTATGGGCGAGTTTGTCGGAAAGGGATCTTGCAGGAAGCAGCATACGTAGCTAATCCGTCCGCCAGAATATTCTGTCCTCTTGGCATGACCTGCAAGTCCACCTCGTTAAAACACTTCAAAGCATCGAGAGCAGCATTCATGTATGCTCTAAGGCATGGATGTTTAGCAGCATATTCACATTTAATTTGTTTAATAACTAATTCAGAATCACCCCTTACCATTATTTGCTTAGCACCCACCTTTTTCAACAGCTTCAGTCCTAGCATTAAAGCTTCGTACTCAGCAACGTTGTTAGTGCAATGGAAATTTAACTTATAGTAATGATTTTCTGAATACCTTTTTTGATGATTATGCAACCAAACACCAGCTCCTGCCCCTTCTTTACTCACAGCTCCATCAATATCCATACTCCAGAAATTGGAAGGGAACTCTTCAGTGATGACATTGTTCATCTCAGCTGCCTCGCCGTTTTCTATCTGTTCGCCTTGACTGGCTACCTCTTCCATCAGTTGTTTGTCTGGCTCTTCGTTATTCCCATCGTTGTACAGGATGAACGAATCTAGGTCTGAGTGAGCAGAGTAAAGGGGGTAGTTGTGAGGTTTCTCTTGACTGCTGACCATATACTTCATCAGCGTTTCTCTGTATAACCTCCTCTGTTGTCCAAACACTGGGATTGTGGCGTAAGACATATCCAGCTGTAAGGTCCCTTTCAATTTAGCTCCCCAAGATCGGGATAACAACGTACCATATTTTGGCGGGATGTCGGCAACTACCACGTCCATCACCATACTTTTTGAAGGGATCTGAACCATGGTTATGCAGAGATCTTTAATCAAACCAATACATTTGACTTTGCTGGAGTCAAATGAGTGCAGATATTTGTAAGGTCGTGTGACCTCCAATCCCATTTTTTCCATTACCGCCTTAGGCATTAGATTATGTGAGGCACGTAAATACAACATGGTGTTATGAAAAATCAAATCATGTATATTCAAACTGATGTAAAAGGGAGCTACATCACTGGTATCGTCTCGACCATCCACTTCAGGTCCGAAAAGGAGTTCGGGATGATCGTCCGCAAGGTTCACCGTATCTGAGTGAGTCACTGATCCAATAGTCAAGTCCTTGGTGCCTATTTCAGGTTCAATGGCTAATGTTTTTAGTACCTGTGAACAATAACCGCCTCTGCGTATCAACTCTGTCAGTGGGACGGGAATTTTAATTTTGGCCAATTCTGCCTCCAAGCTAAAAGGTGCAAGTGTTCGGGTCTGACTCGTTGGTTCTGGTTGGTCCCCCATATTCCTCTAGTCAGAAGTACTAGGCAGATTAGAAGGTGAAACTACGGGCTGTGCCGGTCTTTTCAGTATAGTGATGTTTTTCTTCACCGGAGCATCAGTTCTACCTTTCTCGGGAGACCTTTTTGCAGTGCTCTTCTCAAGCCTCTTCTCAGTCTCAGATATTTTCTGTGTTCCAGACATCCTTTTCGAGGAATTTCCTTCAGCCTTCTTACTTCGCAGATCATATTGGCGGTGCACCTCCAAAATATCGTTTTCATAGGCCTGTTGTCCTGCTTCCTTGGCCTCCTCACTTACCTTTGTTTGATTTAGCAGAAAGAGTTCCTGCTCTTCTCGAGTGAGGAAAATGGCCTCATTATCATGAATACCCATGAGGTTGATATGAGTGTCCTCCAATTCTTCATTTACTTCCCCCCCATCATCAACATAGTTTTCCTGCAAGGGAGGTCTGATCGGCTGATCAGGGCCTCTCTGATATCTTTGGTCCCTTTGATCCCTAGGATCCTTGGGATCTCTTTTCCTGATCTGCGGGGGGTTTCTTCTAAAGTTGGGGTTTCAAATCTGAGGAACAGGTGCGTTGTCCCTGGGAGGGTTTCTGTCGGACAAATTTATTCTTTCCATCATTAATTCCATTGATCAGGCCAAAGAATCTAGCTTGGAATCTGTGGTTGACGTGGAAGGTTCTTCTTTGATAGTGACCCTTCTTTCTGACCTTTGTTGGGCCTGTTTCGCCAACAGATTTGCCTCCACACTAATAGCACATTTCTGCATGTCTTCAAGGGTGGAGGAATTTCTTTCTCTCAATTGGTAAGACATGTCAGCATCAAACCCATCAGGAAATTTAATCAATACCAAACCCGGGGGAGGCTTGATTTCATTCGGGATGGCATTATACAAGTTGTTAAAATGGGTGCAATAGTCTTGGACCGTCTCAACTTGATTTCTCTTTATGTTCTTGTACTCTGACAGTATTTGGAGAGGGTTTTTATTTACCTCCCATCTGTCGAGGAAACTTCTTTGGAAGGTGACAAGGTCAGGGATTGATGCTGCAGGAAGGCTTTAAACCACTTCTTGGCGTCCCCTGTCAGACTCTGGGCAAAAAGTCCCATTTGAACGTCGACTTCGTCAACTTCTTGTAAATACAAGTAGTCGTTCATTTTATCTACATGTTGTTGTGCGCTTAGCGTTCCCTTTGCATCAAACGGTGGGAGTCTAGTCTGGTAGTCTTGGGGCATGGCATGCAGAGGTGCAGCCAACACCAAAGGTGCATATCTAGCTGCCATGATGGGCGGAGGAGGCAGAATGACGACTGGGGTGGTAGGAGAGGTAGCAACTGAAGACGATGGTGATGAAGAACTGGGTGGGGCTGAGGTATTGATTCATAGCTTAGTAGTAGGAGACAATACTTCAGGGGTTCAAGGTTGCACCATAGTCGGGTCGAAGATGAGCTTAGACACAAAGGTTTCGGACTGAGCTCTGGCCAAGTTTCGTAACGGAAAAGGCTCAAGATCAAGGCTTTGTGAGCTATCTGGTTCTTCGGAAAAGGAAAGAGACATGTTCTTTGGAGTACCACTCGCTGAATCGGAAACGAAGTTCTTTCGCCTCAATAATTGCTCGGGGTTATCTAACATTGTAGAGGGTTCTGGGTCTGGATGAGATCGAGTGTGGACTTTCTTGGGATCCAGAACTCTTTTTTGGGTTATATATATATATATTTTATTGTATGAAAAATACAAACTAAGGGAGATTTCTATGCTGACGTCGTCTAACTTCCAATTGTTCCTGAGCAACTATGTCACGTTTGATGGCTGCCCACGAACGTTCGAGCTATTCCCGGTTATTTGTTGTTTGGAGGATTAAGTCAAAAAGGTTTGACGCAATATGAGTTTGATTGGATAGTCCAGGCACGATATTAGGTTGTACTGCTACAGGGACAGTCATAGAAGGAAAAAGGTACCAGGAAAGATACTGGAAGTAATATATACATAGTTAATCAACCTCTAAATATTACTTTCTTCTCAAAGTCAAAATTTCTTTAGGGGAAAGAAGTAGTGAGATATCAGTTTTAGTTCGTCCCCAGTGGAGTCTCCATTTATGTTAGCACTCGGTAAATTTCCTAGAGGTTGAAAAAGAAGAAATTTACTAAGGTAACCTTAACCAACAGCTTTTAGAGCTAGGATCTAGCCCTTCCAGCTCCAGAGAGGGATCTCTCTGTATGATTTAGCTTTGTTTATTTCAGATATTAGGCTAGTTAAAGAAATTGTTGGTTTTGTTGTAGAGGGTTTGTAAATTTGGTTGAGACAAACTACACGTCCATTGGGCTATGGGGTCTGTTTAAATTAAATTCGAGAAATAACCAGAAACGCCAAAGAAGTTTTCCATAGGGCGATATAATACATTCGCTGGATCTTTAATATTAGAATGATGAATAGAAGCACATATGAAGAAAATAACTTCAACTAACAAGCACTTAAGAATCTCTTAATTGAAGATATTTAGAAGATAAACATTTAAATCTCTAGAATCGGAAACAGGGTATCAAAGATAAATTCTGCAACATAACGCTATTCGTAAAGATTAGATTCAGACAACAAAATGAAATACAGAGAAAGAAAACATTAACTCAGAGAATCACATCACCAGTGAACATACGCAAGAATCCTGTAAAATGCCTCTTCTTTATTAATGGTGAGTCTCTTCAAAAATGATACAGCTTGATAGCAGTCGGGTGTGCAAATCAACCACCCTCAATACATTGGAAAATGATCTATTTATAAGACAAAATACATACACTTCTGTCATAACTGATCAGGACGTGCTCATACTATTTTTAGACTAACTATCTTAACTAATCAAAACTATTTTGATGACTCATTACAACTGTATACTGAATTTCAGGGGTAGGCCATTGGCGAGGTGCCTCCGCAGCCTCTGCTGATAGGACAACTGACTGGAAGTGACAACTTATCTACTAATCTAGTAGATCACACAGTTCTTCCCATTTGATATGACCTGGCACTATGATTTTAAGCAATCTCCGGTACACTTCGTCCATGTCTGTGTACTTAGAAAATGTAGGCTTGACGACGAAAATGTGCTTAATTTCATGTTGGATACTGATATCCAACTGCAAAGCATCCATGAAGTCTCTTCCTGTGATATTTCCCTGTATTCCTGCGAACTTAGAACTGTCTTTGGACACTTCGATCAACCTTTTCTTATAATTCGGGAGCATCATCAATTTGTCATTTATGACCTTCATGCCAGGCAGGCCTTTCCTTTGCAGAGAATCTATCTTGTGGAAGAACTTCTGCACTCCTTGATCCATGACTTGGATCTTCTCCTCTAGCTGAAGCATGAGACCTCTTTTGGTCAGAACTCTTTTCACTTCCAATATGGTTTCCGTCCTGTCTTCAATTTTCAACTCCTCAAGTTCCTCCCGGGTCTTAGAATTCAGGAACCTTATGATTTCATTGGACTGGGCTGGCATGTCGCCCAGTTCAGTTCTGATTTTCTCCATAGCCTGTTTGCTCCTCTCGAGCAACTCGTTCTGTTCAAACATGATTTAAACCATTGGCCAGATTTCATTAATGGACTTAGATATATCCGTCCACACAAGTTCTTTAACTTCAGCCAAGGTATTTCCGGCCAATGTCTATTTTTGGAGCTGCTGCAGCTCCCTCCTGATCTGCTCGTTCACCTGCTTCTCCTTTGACAGACTCGTCTGAAAGGAAGTCTTCAACTCCTGGATATTTTCCAATTCTTTCTTAAGCCTGCTGATTTTCGACTCTTGCAGGTTCATTCTTTCCATAGACTTGGCCAGGTTTGTAGCTCCTTCTGGAAGGGGAACTACTATTGCAGATGGAACAACTGTCACCATTGGTGTTGCAATTGGGATAGCACTCAACGGAATTCCCTCCATTGGCTTTGCCGGCTCTTTCTCCTTGAGCAGTCTCTCCATCTCTGCTTCCATCTCCTTTAACTGCGCATTCTGTTCTAGGAGTAATTTCAGCAGTTCATCCTTTTCACCTTCCCTTTCAGCTATTTATTTCATCTGTGGGTCCTCTGTTGGAGGGAGCTTCCGCTGTTTTCTCAAAGAGGCTATGTCAGCATTTTTCTTTTTGATCATCTCCTCAGCAGCCTTGATGTTCGTCGGGTCGTAACCAATCTTGAGGACCAGTTCCTCCAACATCTTTATCCTGTTGTCCTTAGCGAAGGAAGACATATTCTCTAGCTTCAGTTGGGTCTGGGCATTTCTCAAAGCTATCTGAAACTTTGACGCAGAAGTTGCAACGCGGGCTAAAGTGTGGGAAATCATTTCCCCAGTCTGCTTATGCAGATCCATCTGATCTTCTGGATGCACATCTTTTGCTTGGAACTCAAACATGGCCCTCTTATAATCAAATATCACCTTTGGATCAGGCACTTGTGCTTGGAGGAACTCCATATGCATCCTGCCCTTCTCTGCATCAAATGCTGAAAGAAGTCTATGATGGGTCGTGGATGAATACTTCTGGAACTGTGCATAAGTGTTGCTGGTGAGCGATTGGTTCTTCTTTTTTATCGTGTCATATTTTTCAAAAATGCCCAGCTTGGGCCCAGTCTTGCTTGGTGGAGTATCCAAGGGAGAATCTGAGGATTTTAATTCTTTTGTCCCATCCTTATGCTGACTAGAGCCGAAAGGAAAACTGAGTTGCTTGGCCCCAGTGGTGGTCACCGTGGTGGGTGTGATCTCTTGCTCCACTGTCGTTCCTGTCGCTGGAACGATCCTCGGCTTTTTGGCGTGCAATTTAAATTCCTCCGATGACAGCTCTGTTACCGGGGAAGATGATTCTTGCTGGGGCCTCTTTTCCTTGGGATTCTGAGGAGTGGCCATGGGTGGTGCGCTTGTTGAAGGTACCTGCCTTTCCATTCCGACAGTTGGTTCCATGTCCACCAACGTATCGGGCTCCCATTTTGTTTTCCGGCCTGGGCTCATGTGCATATGGGGCATTCTTATTCTTGACTCTCATCTCAGAAATGATGCCACAAGGATCATAATGCCAGGTGAAACTTGTCAGGAATTTCATTTCCTTCAACAGTTTGTCTGCTTCATCACCTGCGCCCCTACTATTGCAGATGAAAGAGCCTATCTGCCCTTTAATCCGCAATTGTTGCTTCTTTTTAAGAGAAGCAAAGTGAATATCATCAGAATTCATAATTTGTCTAATGTATTCCAGTGCAAAAATCCTTAGCGGTATGTATCTCGGAAGCTTGTACGGTGCCAGCTCGCACCCAAAAACTCGAATCTCAGAGTGTTTCTGATACAAGTACCATTCTCCTGTCTTCGCATTGTCCGAGAGGTGTAGAACTCTCCGGACTTCATCATTTATCCGTGGCTCAGGCATGCCACTCAACATACTTAGCACTGGGTGGTAAAACTGATCAATGAACGTCGTGAAGTCGTATTCGGTGGAATTGTGTTTCAGGAGAGACGTCCACGCTGTGACTGGTTGTGGCCTCCCGTCAGCATCCATCTTCTGCATGGAGAAATTGAACTTGTCTGCTTGGAAGTAGATGAACATGTAAGCCATTATGGATGAATACCTGAACATACCCTCTGTGGTGAAATTAACAAATTGTTCATGGATGTTGTTGGCTAGGAAAGTGTTGTAATCGAACTGCGTGGTCGGTTGTTCGTCATTTGAGAAAATAGACATAAAACCCAGGATGGGTTCGTCTACCCTTTTATCGGAATAATACCCAAGTAGGGCACACAGGGCGGAAATAATTTGATTTCCTTTGGTGGAAAACAAAGAAGAAGGGTATGGGGTGTTGGTGGACGGGAGAGGAACGGAAGTGGGGAGGAAAAGCTCAACTATCTGAGCTCTCTATGGGAAGGTCATCTTTTGATAAAGCTCGGTGAGGATTTCCAGGTTGAGAGGGGACGCAGATTCCGGGCGGGCTATCTGCATCATCTGTTCAATATCCTCTAGGGTGACGAAGAAGAGGACGTTTCCCGAAGAAGAAATAATGGCTTTCTGGTCTGGGACGTAGTGGGCTTGGCACTTCAGTGCAAATTCTGGGAAATGGTGGATTTGGGGGAACAAATATAGGGGAAAATTGGACTCCCAGAGCCCAATCTTGTCACTCTGGTCCAGGAAGACCTCCCAGAGCCATGACTGCAGATCGGAGAAGTCAAAACTGCATATAGTGTCTGCTATCAACCGGTCCTTATCGACCAGTGGAATTTTATCCAGGTCCACCGGAGGAGGAACGAACGGATTCTCTTCATCTTCTGTTTGCTTTGTTTTAGACGCCATCTCAGCAATTGTACCTGCAAAAAACAACGTTAGTGGGGTCTACTGGTGGTGGAGGAAAACGACGGGAAGCAATGGGAAGACGATAGTTACGTTCTCTGGTGCGATGGATGGTTCTGGAACGAGGGATGAATAAATAGTGCAATGGGAACAACGGTGTTTTTATTCAAAACTGGGTCGGTCGGACGCGGGAAAACGGTCAGCATGACAACGGACATATTATCCCATTATTAATGGACAACGGGCCACTTGGGGTGATATGGAAGGTGACGGTGACTAGAGTATACGGACGACTGACGTGGAGGTTGGTGATTGGGGGTGAAAGTCGCCAAAGGGGGTTGTTCATGAGTGAAGGGAGTTATGGGACTGACAACTTGGACTGATGGAGGTTATGGGAAGTGACCCGACCCCAGTAGCAAGTGGGTTGAGTGGGCCTAGTGGAGGATGACGTCCAGGGGGCGTATGGGAGTCAGATAGCATGTGGGGGATGTGACCTCTGGACCATTAAAACAATGCCACCTGTAATCGAGGGGCCCGCCGCAGGAATATTCATTCCGGACCCCCCCCCCCTTTGGCTAAAAACAGAACATCTGGGGGGGTCCATAATCAGTCACGAGCCGTTGATTTGCATGCTTGTTTTAAGGCCGTCCAGATCTGTGCGCTCTTTACTAACAATTCTAGACCCCCCCCTCCATTAAAGGCAGAATGGAGGGTGGGGGGTCTGGAATCCAATGTGGATCGTCGATTTGGGCGCTCCATTTAGAACCATTCAGATATGTGCCTGCGTTATAACCAATTCCGGACCCCCCCCCCTCCGTTAAAGGCAGAATGGAGGGGGGGGTCCAGAATCAAATGTGAGTCGTAGATTTACGCGCTCTGTTCTGGACCGTTCAGATTTGCATAAGTATTACCATCGATTTCGGACCCCCCCCCTTGGGTTAAAAGTAGAACACTAAGGGGGGTCCGGAATGCTCCGTGAACCGTCGATCTGAGCGATGAGATCTGTACCACTGGACAAAGACCAAAACATATGTCAAGGGCAGAAAAACCATGCATAGGAAAACTTAGGATTAGTGCTTTTTCATGGGTTTTTTCGGATTTTCTCACACACACCACCAAGGGACTTTATTCCAACTATCCTAAGGCAAGGAAAGACCTGAGGTAGCACTTTCTTCGGGAGGGTTTTAGTTAGGCAAGGCAGGAAAAGCAATTAGTCTACATTGTAACCTACTTCACAAGACGAAAAACCGAGATTAGACTGTTGGGCTAAGGTATTATTTTTCCTAAGGGCTATCTGATCAAGATTAGAGGGTCTGATCAGATGTATTCACTAATTCTAACCTAGGGGCTATCTGATCAGGATTAGAGGGTCTGATCAGGTGTATTCACTAACCTATCAACATCAAAAATTTAAAAGAACTTGGTCATGTTTGAAAGGTATGACCAAGTCACTGTTATTGCATGGGGCTTTTTATTTCAAATCTTTTGCCCTCTTTTCTTTTTCTTTTCTCTTTTTCTTTTCTTTTCTTTTTCCTTTTCTTTTCTTTTTATCTTTATTTTTCTTTTCTTTTTTCTTTTTGCAAAAATGAAAAGTGGATTTCCAATAAGAACACTAGATACAGATAATATCAATAATATCCAAATCATAAGTTGATTCCCACATTTTATGGGGTGATAACAGGACCTACCTAGGGAATCCATGTTCTGGTAAGCTCTACCGCCAAGTTGCGACACTTCTAAAGTAGATATGATGGTTCTTTGTCACAACCTGATGGGATCGATCCTATGGCAGAGGAAAAACACAACGAGACACAAAAGTCGGGGTAGTAACCTAACCTATATGCTCAAGTTGATTCTTGGAAAAAATTTCAGGGACCGTCAAAATTTCCTCAAAACTAAAAAAAAATATCCCAATACCCGATCAAATCCCTCCCATATAACTCCTGAATCGCTCTAAATGGATTTTGGTATAAAGAAAATGATAAGGGAGGCCAAAAAAATGACAAAAAGAGGCCAAAAAGTCTATAAATAGAAGTTGGTAGCTCATTATCACCATTGTTGATTTGGAAATTGACTCTGGAGCCAAAAGACCCCCTTTGATAAAAACGGTGATTCTGGGAGCTACAATGGACGAAATGAACTTCTGCTTGGACCAAGTAAGTACAAACTCCCCTATCTAGCTATTCAATTATTTATTTTTTATTTTCATTTCATCTTTTGGGTGGGCATCAACCCTTAAAAGGTCGGCCCTAGGTCCACGCGGGTTGTCTCTGGACAGGCCGCATGTACACTCGGGCAGAGTAAAACCTGCTTGCATGTACACATGACTGTCACCTAGACAACCTGCTTGGACCCCCCCTTTATAGACAAAAGAACCAAATAACACTCACTCACCCTCCTGAACTTTGTTGTGTTGGTAGGATGTATGTCCACTGGAGGGAAAGGGAGCATGAAGAAGTTAGTGAGTTGGTTGCGGGAGATCCGAATGCCATGGCTGCGTTGATGCAGTGTGGTTTACTAAATTTCTTCCTGTTTCTGTTTATGCGAGCACAATCGAGGCTACTTAATGCCTTGGTTGACTATTGGCACCCTGATGCAAAGGCCTTCATGCTAGAGGGGAAATCACTAGTGCCCACCACCGAGGATATCTACTTTTTGACTGGCCTCTCAAGGAGAGGGGAACCAGTCAATTTTATGACGTTTCTAGTGGGGCTGCATAACATAGTGGAACTAATAGCCCTGCACTGTGAGGCTGGGAAAAACCGTTTGAGCTCCCAGGTGCCCATAAGTAAGATTACTAACCTATCACTACAAGCGATATTATTGCTTATTGGGCGGATTACCGGTTCAACAGCCTTGCATCAGGTGTCCCGCGCACAGATGAACTGTGTTATCTAGTGCTTGAATGCACAAATTTTTGATTGGAGTACCACACTACTGGAGTGTATGAAGAGGCAATTGACAAATTTCCATCAGCAGACACAGAGGAACTTCGGGTTCAGGACGATTTTTTGTTCATTCTTTTTCGAGAGAGTTTCGAGCTTTAGTCCTCGGGAAGTGGTACGAGGACATCAAGCCTCTTTTCATGCTGTATGTAGATGGGCAGTATTACTACCGCAACAGGGTGGTGGAAGGACCAATGAGTCCTTCGATGATGACTTTTTTGCATGGCTATCACGACAAATCCCTGTGATCGAGGATTACCCATATGCAGGGATAGGATTTTCTAGAGATCCTGAGATACCCGTGCCTCCTGGTGAGGAGCGAGGGGAGATGGGTAAGTCTCCACCTTTGTAATTTTTTTTTTGTATATGTAATTTTTATGTCGTTCTTGTTATATATATCATTTTTTTTATATGCCAGAGTATTTGACGGATATACATTTGTTGCGTGCATATGTGGGACCAGTGCAACCTGCTGATTATGCACGAAATAGGTGTCATCCTCGGCCAGAAGCCGCAGCTACCACTGTCAGGGGACCAACAGTAGCAGGAAACCTCCCAGTCAGGGAGGCTGAGAGGGTACTTAGACGAGTTGAGAGGAACTTTACTACACTCACTTGCACAGTCTCAATGGCAGAGATTGAGGACCTGTCGCCATCCATGCAACCTCATGTAGTGGGGGCACCTCGGACATGGGCCCGATTGTTTAGGAGTTTAGCCCATGCTGTGGACTAGTATAATAGGGCCCATAGTCCTTGAACCTATTTAGACTTTTTACATGCCACGATCACTACTTGTA
>ML803604.1:301201-313143 GCA_009831015.1 Picea engelmannii | reverse complement strand
CAATTTAAAAAAAAAAAAAACAAAAAAAAACAATGACTCTCACACTTGTCTAAAAACCTTAAAAATTCTTTTATTTTTACTGAGAAAAATCAAGCTAAGGGTAAGATTAATCCTAAGCTACTGACTGCTCACACAGAGATTCAAACACCCGAAAGGAATAATTCTTATCAAGGGAAAGGATGATTGCCTTACCCTCAACAAAAAGTATCATGTAGAAGCACGTGACTGTTAATCAAACGACACGCGTGCGAATGTGCGCTGGATAGATACAGAGGGCGTGTACACGCGGGCTGACCTTGTACAGGCTGCGTGTTAATCTAAACTCTAAGAAAAATGAAAACAGAGAACCCAAAACCAGGAAGAGACCACTGATACTAATAACTAGGATCCCTTGAAGGCTTGAACGCTCTTTTTAACAAAAAAACAAATAATGTAAGGAAAAAATGATAAGACAAAAACAATATGAGATAGGACTGTTAGCAAACAAGACTTAGACAAAATTCCAGAAAACCCCCTGAGGATGTGTGATTCTGACAGGGAAGAGGATGACTGCCTCTGAAGTTCTTTGAACTCTACAAGATACCGCTACTTCTTCAGCGAGCGTTCACACATGGGCTGCAAGAAAGTACGGCACGGGTACACGCGTTCAGACCTTATGCAGGCCGCGTGTACCTCTGTGGGTATTGAAAAACACGGTCAAGCAAAAGACAGAGAAAGTTGGTATGGAAAACCAGTCTCCGTGCTAGCTCAGACCTTACAGAAACTAAAAGAAAAACAGGAAAAAAAAAACTAGTCTTTAAAACTACCCAAAAACTAAATAAAATTCCAGGAACCCTAGAGAGTCTCCCCAGTATGGTTGCCAATTCTTTTGTTGAGAAAATCTCCCTACGGACTAGCAAATAGGGTTCAGACTTTGCATGCAAATATGACCGAAGAGAAACTACTTTTTACCTTGATCCCTAGATTTAAATCCCCTTTTCTTAGTTAATGCATGGAAAGATCAACCTACCTTGTTCCCGACATTTGATGTCGATCCTCCATTGTACTTGATTACTTGTTCTCAATACCCCTTCCAAAGCTGACCTGCATTCAAGACAAGCAACAACTATGCATGCATACTACTTATATACTAATGGGTTAGAAATCCAAACATATACTAATCAAACTATAGAAGTTCATGAATTGGGACAGGAAAATCATTTTCTTTATTACTTTGAATGAGTTGACTTATAAAAGTTGAGACCGGCCACTGCTCCGATCCACGAACCTGATCCTGGGCTCCTCTTCTTCTGTCCTCCAACTACTTTTCTTTGAATCTCCTTTGGCACAAGGAAAGGCTAAAGGGTTGGGACAATGGGAATACGTAAATGGGCAAAGTTTCTTTGCTATCATTTTTTTTTTCAAATGGGACCTCTACCCTTTCTTTTATAGGCTAGAAGGAGCTAGGTATTTGGATGAACCCTCGACCATGCATGGCTGGGAGTTTCAGTTAACTCACGCATAGCTTTTGTGTTCCATCGGAAACTTTCCTTTTTTAATGCTTTTGTCGGTCCATGCGGGTTGTTTTGGGTCAGCCAGCGTGTAGATGCATGCAGTAATGGACTAGGGCGCATGGGCCTTTATAAAAGAGGATTTTCAAGGATTTGTTCAACAGTGCTTTGGTAAAGAAGGGATATGAGTTGGCCTGATGCCAGGTAAGCATGTGTGGTGCAATTTAGGGTTATAACACTTGGCCGACAAGGGGATATGTTGTTTTCTTTGGACGTGCAACTCCTCTCCAGTTTGGGTGGCTTTCCCTTCCATTGAAGACTTAGGTTTCTATTCCTAGATGTATGGGTTCAGACCATTCAACTTCATACTTTGCTTTGGTGCTTTGGGGTCTGGACTAGAAACTTCTGATCTTGGCTTGGGTGACGCTTGGGTTGTTTCTGGGAGTCCTTGCTCCACTATCTCTAGCTGATCAAGCTGCATTGGCTCTGGGGTTGTGGTCTGGGGTGGGTTGGTCATGATGGGGTTTTGTGATTAGGTTAGTGGTGATGGAGGGTGATCAGTGATGAATGTGGAAGGAAATGTTTCAGGCTCCGGGTAATCATGAATGTGAATGATAGTGATCGCTTTGGCCGCTAAGTGGGTGCGGGGAGGGGTCGATGCAAGGGTTTGTGGGTTCAGGGGTTTGTTCAATGAGACCTTGGTTCTGGGCCTCTTCACCAATGGTTCGGTACTGAACACAATGTCCATAATCTAGTTAACATCCGCACCATATAACACTGCATCAACTGGCAGCTGACAGATGGCCGGTCTTTTCTTCTGCTCCAACTGTTGCATCTCCTCTTCCTCCTCAGAGTTTGATTGTGTTGGAGCGTCTGAATTATGTGGCTCTGGACCTGAGCTTGGTCCGACCTCTACATCTTTGTCTTTCTTCTTCAGCAATTCCGCAGGTAGGATATAATACATTCCTGACTTGCGCGGGTTACATTTGACTACTGTCCATGACATGAATTCCCTGTAAAAGGCCTCCTCGTCTAGATAGAACGACAACATCCTTGTGTGGAAATATTACTTTCTCACATGTCTCGGCTAGACAAATGTATGGTGCTGGTACATGCTGAAAGAAATATTTATCGTATTGTAGTTGAGGATCTCTTGTGGGATACACAACCTCTGTGTTGCATCGATCAACCCGTTGTACCACTTAGCAAACGTTGCAGCATTGAAGGTTGTATTCTTCGAATTTGGCCTGGACTACCATGGCTCGAACATCTTCGCCATGCACCCTTTGTTTGGTATCGCTAGTTGTCTTCCCACAGGTCTCTTCCATTTAAACATAGCGAATTCCACGAGTAGATATCCGTAAGTGAAGGTTCCTCCCTTCTCTTGCGCTTCCTCGCATGCTACTAGGAGTTCCTCTAGCAGGTAACTGCACCAATTGAATACAACTCCATCGGTGCAAAATTCAGCTACTGATAATGTATCTATAGTGCATTCTCCTTTGTAGTATGATCTCATAACATTGATAGATATGATGTAACATCCAATCATGACTGTATCGGGTAGGATGGGTTCAATTACCATTTTGTGTCCCCCCCTCTTTGTGTTGAATTTCTCATACAGGTTGAGCTCGCCTTTCTTTTTCCCATGCTTACCAGGACCTTGGAATCCTTTTGACACATCCTCTCCTTGGGAGGATAGTCCAGTAAGTTGTTGGATGTCTTGAACATGGATTGGATGCCGCTTATCCAACCATAGGCTTCTGTCATGCACCCTGCTTATTAGAAATTTTGTGCACCATGCAACCTCACCAGTGGTACCGAAGACTGGTAGGTCTCTCAAGTTCATGATGGTAAAATTGAAAAAAATGATGAAGTCTGATTTTGGAAAAAAATGCATACCTCTGATTCCATCTGGAGCCATCTCCCAAAAAACATCTGTGTGCATTTGAGGAAACAAGGCTGAATCTGTGAGGTCAAGATTGAGGAGCTTAACATGCTCCACCTTCCCTTTGAGATTGCCTACGATCTCGACTTGTGGGTCGTAGGGTTCATCTGGAACTTCTTCTTTAGACATAGCGCTTTGGCTTGCTGTGGGTCTCGACATTCACACTTCTGTGGAAGCTAAGGACTAGGGTTACGACTGCGGATTTCACAATGGTACAGGCTGGTTTTCTCTGCTGAATTCAGAAATGACTATGTTATTTTGGAACGATACATTCTCGTGCGATTTCTTAGGGCCTTATACTTGTCTTAATGGGAAAGTTTAGTAATATTTTCTTGTGATCATGACTGTATGGATGCAACTGGATCTAATTTTTCTGACAAGACAGTTTAACAAGGTAAATCCCATTGGGCGATTCTGGCATTAACTTATTTGTGTGAGTGGAATAGAGACGTGGACAATTTCAGACCTTTCTATTTGATGGGTGGGTATCCTAGCATGAACTTCGAGGGAATATTTGCGTAACGCGGATTTATGGCTTAATTGACCTCAGACGGGGTATTGAAATGGCAATAAAGGATGTGACTAGACTAGGTTCGTGTGGCACATGGATTCAGATCATATTCGGATTCATCCTCCGTCCGACTACAAAGGTTGTCCTTGTCATATTGATGATTGTCATTAATGGATTCTCTTATACTTCAGATCCTGCACTGTTGAGTCTTTAGTTCTGTATCAAGGAACACTTAAACAAAAAATGAACTATGTGTCTTGGTGCAACACTGCACACATGGACTTTATTATATAAATTTACAAAAATTTCAGAAAACTCAAATCTACTAATGTACAAGCTCCTTCGGACTAGAGCAATAGTCCCTCTTTCTCAGTTTTGAGACAGGTAGGGCTTTAGGCGAGTGCCATTCACCCAACCTGGTTGAAATACACCATCTAGTTGCACGATTCTGACTACTCCTAAGGGTCGGATCTCCATAATTATGAACGATCCAACCAGTGCATGCACAGCTTACCAGGATGCTTCTTGTACCAACTATCATAGAGTAGTACCTTGTCTCATTGTGTGAATACCTTGGTCTTAATGTGCCTATCATGCCAAGATTTTTGTCTTTCTTTTTCAACCAACTGATGGAAGTCTGCTAGAATTTTAGTTTCCTCAAGTTCTTATAATTCCTTAAGCCTTTGCGCCATTGATTTATCCTCTGACATATGTGTGGCTTGTGCAATATATAAACTTAGGGTGATAAATTCTACAGGCACCACTGCTTCTCTCTTGTAAACTAATTGGAACGATGTGTACCTGTGGAGTTTTTTTGTTGTTGTTCTGTATGCCCATAGTGCAGCTAGAAATCTATCATCCAGTCCTTGCGGTTTGTGTAATAGACCTTTGTTAACCCCCTTTCCAGAATTTTGTTGAAGGCTTCGACTGTTCCATTGGCATGTGGGTGGTATGGAATACTCTTGTGGTATTGAATTAGAAATTCTGCTGTAAGTGTTTCTATAGTGATGCTAATGAAATGATCTCCTTGATCGTTGGTTAAGCTCCTGGGACATCTGAACCTCGTAATGATATTCTCAAAAATGAATCTAGCAGCAATATCTGTCGAAAAGTCCTATACAGCTCCTGCTTCTGCCCAACAAGTAAGGTAGTCATTTGTGATAATGATGTACCTCACCTTTGAATGCTTGGAGATAGTGTTGATTAGTCCAATGAAGTCAACTACCCATTTCTCAAATGCTTGTAGATATCTAACTAGTTGTATTGGTAGCTCATCTCGGCATGACAACTTTCCCACCCATTAACAAACATCACATGATCTAGCGTATACCTTTGCATCCTCGAAGAGTGTTTCCCACCAAAGTCTTTCCTAGATAACTTTCTGTGTCATGGCCTTTCCTCCTGCATGGCCTCTTGCAACTCCACTATGGAATTCCCAGAGTATGGTCTGTCTTTCATGATCCAGGACACATTGTCTAAGGATGTTGTCTAGTCTAAGTTTATACAAATGTCTGACGATCAACTGGTAATATGCTGCTCTAACAACCATGTGGTGTTTCTAGGTTGCGGAATATGTCTCTGGATAGGCCTTTGTACTTAGGAAGACTGCTATGTTCTCCAAGTACTTCAGTATGGCCTCAATTCTGAACAAGTCTGCATCTGGGAGATGATCATCTACTGCTCCACCAATTTCCCCTGACTCTAACCTAGACAAGTGATCATGTCCTACATTGCATATTCCTAACTTGATGATAAATTCAAATGAAATTTCCTGAAATAATAGCAACCATCTACAAATTCTTCCTTCTAATACTGGTTTGTTAACTAGATATTTCAATGCGGAATGGTCAGTAAAGAATTTAAAATGAGATCCTAAGAAATAATGTCTAAATTTTTGCAAAGCATAAATCATGGATAGACCCTACCTCTGTGTTGTTGTGTAGTTGTGCTCTTCTTGTGACAACTTCCGACTCACAAAATAGATAGGGTGATCCATAGCTCCATCACCAGGTCACGTTAAGATAGCTCACAAAGCAATTCCTGAAGCATCTACATGGACGTGAAATTCATTCTCCCAATTTGGGAATATCATAATCGATGATGTGATGATTTTCTCCTTGAGTGTCTCGAATGCTTTATCACATTCTAGAGTCCATTGGAACGTTTCATCCTTTTTGAGTAAGTTTTCCAGAGGTGCCATAATGTTGGCATATATTCGGATGAACCTGCGATAGTAACCTGTGTGTCCGAGTGTGGAGCACAAATATTTAGCGCTCGTAGGTGGAGGCATATTCACAATGACCACAACTTTGGCTGGGTCTACCAGTGCTCATTCTCGACAGACTATATGGCCCAACAAATTCCCATGTGGTACACAGAAGATACATTTTATGAGATTCAATGAGATTTGCAACTCTCTGCATCTGTCAAACATTAGTCGCAACAACACTACATGTTCCTTGAGTAGGCTATATATTGTCCAATCATCCATATAGACTTCTATAATTTTTTTGATGAAATCTCTAAAAGTTGCTATCACAATCCTTGAGAAAAATGCAGGGGCGTTCTTCAATCCAAATGGCATCACATTGTATGCAAAGGATCCCCATTCTACTATGAATGTGGTCTTCCTTTTGTCTTCTTCAATGATCCTAACTTGATGGTATCCTAAAACTCCATCTGTGAATGAGTATGCTTCCTTTCCCGCAACCTATTATAGCACTTCGTCTATAAAGGGTGTTGGGAAAGGGTCATGTACACAGGAAAATATGAGGCTTCTGTAGTCTACATAGACTCTAATATCCTTTGTGTCTTTCTTGCTTTGAATAACTATCGGGCTAACCCACTCTGCTTCTTCTACTGCTAAATTGAGACCTACTTCCAACATATTGTCTATCTCCTCCTTAACCTTCTCTTTTACTCTAGGGTTAAGACAGTATGGTCTATGTCTGACAGGCTTGGATCCTGGTTTCAGTTCAATCTTCATTTCTCCCATGACTCCTTTAATTCCCTTTAACTCTGAAAAGGTCTTTGGGAACAAATCCTCATATTCCTGTAGTAAACTCTGTATTTCCTGATTGGTTTTCTCATCCCAGTAGTCTCCCACCATAGTTGTCTTGGGTTTCTCTTTAGTCCCTATATGGATTGTAGGAACTATCAGTCTAGCTGGGTATGTTGTTTTGAATTTCTCTACTCCCCTCTATCTCTTTGATGGCTAGGTTTCTCAATTCTTCTAGGTCATCTAGGATTTCTGAATCTTTACTAATATGATAGCATTCTATAGGTTTCTCAATTTAGGGCAGTTGGAGATTAGTCTGGAGTTCTTGGCTATGTTTGGCGCATACCGCTAAGTTTGATTTATGATTACCACTATATGTAAAAAGAAATTTTTTAATCTTTTGCAGGACTACTTCAAGCTCAGGGTACTTACTTGTAAATGAGGATTCCTTGCAAAATTGAGTTGCCAGTGTTTTCCAGTCGCTGGTTTTCCTTCTAGTTTCCTCATGTATGACCCAAGCTTTCGGGATTGGACCTAGAGAGTGGGGGAATACCTGGACGTAGAAGTGAGAGGGTATCTCCGCAGCTTGCCACTATGTCATGCACTGTTCAATATGTATCCTAGGATCCGATTCTCCGCTAAATAGTTGTGCAACTTGAAGATCCATTTGCATCTCTGATTCCAAATTCTCCTTATTCTGGAACCTATACTTGATAGCTTTCTTCACCTCGTCCCAAGTTCCGAATACAGATTTATGATTAGCCCACCATCTGGTAGGGGTGTTCTGAAAATCCACATGTAGTACCGATATTCTTTGGTCTTCTCTTATATTTTCTTCCATGTTGTGAAAAAAACTGTCTAGATCTGAGGTGCCATCGTATACTGGGTGTTCTCTGACTTCGGTCCCAACCCATCTGGTCGCTCTGACAGTTGCACATCTTCTTGAGAATATTTCGTGTGAACCTTGTTGCCAACTTTCGAAAGCCAGTTCTGAATCTTCATCTGCTAACTATATGCTTTTCCAACTTACTGATGCATCAACAATAGGATTTATATAATCGTTTCTTGTCCCAGATGTTACAGTGTGCAATTGGTCCAAGTATTCTCCCTCCATATTATTGTCTGTTGGTTCTATATACCTGGGTCCTACATATGGATCCAAAGGTTGAATTACGTTGATTCCCTCAACCTCAAAGGTCATGGTGTCTATCTTCAAGTCGATTACTACATAATTTTCATAGGCCCAATCGATGCCAAGTAGTGCAGGGTAGGGGTCCTTATCTCCCATGATCTCAATGAATTCAAGGTCAGCCACTGTCTTTACTCCCGCAACATCTATTTCCACATTCTCCATTCTTCCTATGGGGAAGATACAATATTGGTTTTCCATTCTTAACTGAATTGGGGAATATGTCAGCCTAGGTTTTCCTAAGGCTTCCCAGGTCTTCTTAGGTAGAATGTTCACATCAGATCCTAGATCCAACATGACATCCTTTATTTCAAATTCATCTAACTGGGATTCTAGTATAAATTCTTTTCCGGTTCATACTTTTCTTCATTGCACTCTCTGGGTACTCTTCTCAGGAATATTAGCCCTTATTCTTGCCTCTAGGGGTTCTTCGTTCCCTAAAACTAGGTATAGTGCATTGCACAACTTTTCTGTTAGTTGATCATTCCCCAGAATGTCAGAGAATAATTGAAACGAAAGGTCAACTACATTTTGAGATTGCTCAGGTTGTCTTGGCATGACTACAGGGTTTCTGGGTGCAGGGGGTGAAGTAGGGACTTGCTCCATATTGGGATAAACAATAGGTTGAGAGGGTTTCTCTTGCATCTCAGGGCTAGGAACATTATGAAATACTTCTATTTCATCTTTAAAGAATAAATTTTGTTTCAGAGGGTCATACCTGTCTTCTTTAGGTGCTTCTTTCTGGATTTGAGGTAGAGTATCAACATCAACTCCTATCTTCAATCCTCCTTGAATAACAATATTAAGGTTGGGAAATTGTTCCTTAGCAACCCTCTTGGTTAGTTCCTCTTTGTCGTACTCTATCCTCCCATTTTTCAATTAACTCTGGGCACTCTTCAGTTGCGTGCTTGTTGGTTCTGTAGTGAGAACACTATGGCCACCTTCGATGAGGACATTTTCTAGCCATGTGACCTTGCTCATCACAGTTATAGCATCTGCTTGGCCTTCTTCCCCCAGTTCTTCCTCTTCTGAAGTCTCCTCCGGCTCCACCTCCTCGACCTCTTCCTGGTCCCTACAGGTTTTCATTCACCCTGAATGTTGTTCGTTCTAATCTATCTACTAGTGCATCTAACACTCTACATTGATTGATAGTATGCGTGGTAGATACACAGAACTCAGAATGTATTGTGTTTGGTACTTTCAAATATTTCTACATGATGGGGCACTGTCTTGGCCCATGTCCATGGATTCAACAAATTTCACTATACTCAGCTGTTAGTGTTGCTTGGCCTCCTGGGAAAGCATGATATGGGGCAGGGTTATGGAAAGGTAAGTTCGTTGATACTTGCACAACTCCTCTCGCGGGTCTTGGTGGGGTTATCATCGTATTTTGAGGGGGTCCCATTCCCCTTCCTTGCGGACATTCGTTCGCCAGATGACCTTCCGTATAACATCCAGTGCACCAAACCCGCAGTCATCCTAATCTGGGTATCGTCAGCTCTTGAATAGTTTATGTAAGTGCCGATATCTATCCTTGTAGTTGCACCATATTCACATCTACTGGGGGTATGGTCATTCTAAGGCTTCCAGTGTATCCCGCCATGGTTTCAATATTCATCGATTGTTCCAAGGCATCTGTTAATGTGGCTATCCAATGTTGCGTTAGTGGAATCCGAGTTAGAGGCAACAACCCCTGAATGTACCACTCCCTTTGATGTTCTTCATGGATTGGATGTGCCAACCTCCCTATGGCATATTTAAACTTCTGGCTGTATTTCCATTTCGATTCACCTTCCTACAGCTGGATCTTGCATAACTCAGATAGAGCTTGTTGTTCTGACTGAGGTAACTTGAACTCTTCTATGAACCTTGTCTGTACCTGGCCAAGTGAGAATTCTTGACCTTGCATTCCTGGCACCCCTGACTCGATACTCTTCATGTATCACTTGAGAGCGCGCCCTCTCAAGGTAGTCTGGAACTCGACCAACTTATTTGCATCTGGAGTCCCTCTAGATCTCCATATTGCTTCACACAATAACCAGTGTTGCTCAACGTCTTCATCTCCCTTACCGCAAAATTCTGGGTATCGGACAATCGAACCTCCCACATGGCCAGCCATTGTTGATCTTGTTGTTCCTATCAATATGAATCCTAATGATCCTGCTTGCGATCTAATAGGGGATCCCACTATCCTCCCTGTACTCACCCTTCTTGGCTGTGACTGACTAATTAATTGCATTGGAACATAACTAGCATGAGAAGGTAGTATCAAACTTACTGCTTGTATAGAAGACACTTGGGGTATGGGTGATTCGGGGCTGGCGCCACTGGCTTCGGGGCGGTTTTCTTTGGGGTCTCATTTTCTTCCACTAGGATGATCTCTTCGGCCGGATTCCCAATCTCTCCTATTATTGGGGCTGAATCTTCTCTTTCTTCTCCAAGATTCATTTCGACTTCTTCCTCTCTCATGCCTGCATCTTCTCCTTCTTGTCCCACCTCATGGGGACTTATTTCTCTCCACGCTTCTCTCTCATTTAATCTTTGACTAGCTAGTCGTTCCTATCTTTTCATCTTCTGCAATTCTTTCCTCTGTCTTTCCTCTACTTCTCTTGGTCCACCTTCTTTCATCAACTTCTCGGACTGTCTTGTTGCTTTCTTGATATTGTTGTGCCACCACTTCTCAACTATGGAAACTCTCTTCAAGGCTCGCTTGTCTCTTAATTCCATTTATTTCTATTTCCCCCCCATTTTTCAAAGAACCCTTCCCCTCTCTCATGCCATGAATCTCACCCCACCTCACCCTACCCCAAGCGAGGGTGTTTACGCTGCCATCTCATTCGGGGACATATTAAACATCCCCTCTTCCATCAAGAAAACCTTAATCCACAGGGGGATTTCTCTTAACAACCTTCCCCATGCGTCTTTCTTGAAAATTTCCTCTGCTCGTGAGAAAGATTGGTGATTCTCAGCTACAAATTTGATGATTGGTGATTCTCAGATTGGTGATTCTCTCTAATGTGGTGTTGACCCAAAAATCAATTGCTCGCGTGACTGGACAATCCATCCCCTGAAGTGCTGCTAGCTTTTTGGTATCCCATGTGTAGATCCTCTTGACTCATCCTTGGAACTCTGGAGCATCTTGGAGCCTCCTTATCTAGTGAAAAAATTCTTCCAGGAATTTAGCCCAGAAAATCTCGTACTAGTCGCTCGATCTTTCTGAGTAAAATATTGCTTCGCGAGTGTTTTCCACCGATTTTCCCTTCAATTCCACTTCTTCCCATATGAAGGCGTCACAATTTCTTTCCCACCATCGATCAATATCAAATCTATGGATCATCAAAAGCATCCTCCCTATAGGTTCCCTTTTAACGCGGGTACCGACAACAAAACCTTTTTGTTGGCGCAAGTTTAATCAGACCAGGGTCCTTCTTAGGTTACCAACAAAAGGTACTGTGTAGTCTAGAGCGTTGGAATTTTCATCTCCTCCGAAGAGAAGAAGTCTCACCCGAAGCGCTGCCGAGACAGATAGATAGGGATGGGTAGGGAAAATACTTAAGAGGATCCATAGGGCCTTCAGGACTCATTCTTGATCTTGCGTAAGAGACATGAACATATCTAAACCATACATGTGCAAGAATCGAACCTACTTACATTGCAAACAAACATTTAAACATAGAACCATTAGATAGAACTTACACACCATAAGGAAACGTTGTAATGCATAAGAAAACACACAAAGATACATCATATTTGAAAATTTAGGTCCTTCTTCATATTATCTTTGGAATCTTTCTGTAGTTACAGACTCG
>ML803604.1:279791-296607 GCA_009831015.1 Picea engelmannii | reverse complement strand
CATAAAAGGTTGAAAAAAAAGTTATTAAACCATGCATAAATGCATAAAAGGTTGAGACAAAAATTTGGTAATAAAAGTGATTAAACAATGCATAAAAAAAGTTATTAAACCATGCATAAAAGATTGAAAAAAAAGTTATTAAACCATGCACAAACGCATAAAAGGTTGAGACAAAAATTTGGTAATAAAAGTGATTAAACAATGCATAAAAAAAGTTATTAAATCATGCATAAAAGGTTGAAAAAAAGGTTATTAAACCATGCATAAAAGGTTGAGACAAAATAAAAAAAGTTATTAAACCATGCCTAAAAGGTTGAAAAAAAAGTTATTAAACCATGCATAAATGCATAAAAGGTTGAGACAAAAATTTGGTAATAAAAGTGATTAAACAATGCATAAAAAAAAGTTATTAAACCATGTATAAAAGGATGAAAAAAAAGTTATTAAACCATGCATAAAAGGTTGAGACAAAAATTTGACAATAAAAGTGATTAAACAATGCATAAAAAAAAGTTATTAAACCATGCATAAAAGGTTGAAAAAAAAGTTATTAAACCATGCAAAAAAGGTTGAAGTGATTAAACAATGCATAAAAAAAAGTTATTAAACCATGCATAATTTGAGATTAGGCCTTTCGGGCCCAATACCTATTTTTAAAATAAAAGTTATTAAACCATGCATAAATGCATAAAAGGCTGAGACAAAAATTTGGCAATAAAAGTGATTAAATAATGCATAAAAAAAAGGTTATTAAACAATGCATAAAAGGTTGAAAAAAAAGTTATTAAACCATGCGTAAAAGATTAAACCATGCATAAAAGGTTGAAAAAAAAGTTATTAAACCATGCATAAAAGGTTGAAGTGATTAAACAATGCATAAAAAATAGTTATTAAACCATGCATAAAAGGTTGAGACAAAAAATTGACAATAAAAGTGATTAAACAATGCATAAAAAAAAGTTATTAAACCATGTATAAAAGGTTGAAGTGATTAAACAATGCATAAAAAAAGTTATTAAACCATGCATAAAAGGTTGAGACAAAAATTTGGCAATAAAAGTGATTAAACAATGCATAAAAAAAAGTTATTAAACCATGCATAAAAGGCTAAATTTTGGCAATAAAAGTGATTAAACAATGCATAAAAAAAAGTTATTAAACCATGCATAAAAGGCTAAAATTTGGCAATAAAAGTGATTAAACAATGCATAAAAAAAAGTTATTAAACCATGCATAAAAGGCTGAGAAAAAAAATTGGCAATAAAAGTGATTAAACCATGCATACCTATTTTTAAAATAAAAGTTATTAAACCATGCATAAAAGGTTGAGACAAAAATTTGGCAATAAAAGTGATTAAACAATGCATAAAAAAAAGTTATTAAACCATGCATAAAAGGCTGAGACAAAAATTTGGCATATAAGAAGTGATTAAACCATGCATAAAAGGATGAGACAAAAATTTGGTAATAAAAGTGATTAAACCATGCATAAAAAGCTGAGAAAAAAATTTGGCAATAAAAGTGATTAAACCATGCATAAAAGAAGTTATTAAACCATGCATAAAAGGCTGAGACAAAAATTTGGCATATAAGAAGTGATTAAACCATGCATAAAAAAAGTTATTAAACCATGCATAGAAGGCCGAGACAAAAATTTGGCAATAAAAGTGATTAAACTATGCATAAAAAAGTTATTAAACCATGCATAAAAGGTTGAGACAAAAATTTGGCAATAAAAGTGATTAAACCATGCATAAAAAAAGTTATTAAACCATGCATAAAAGGATGAGACACAAATTTGGCAATAAAAGTGATTAAACCATGCATAAAAGAAGTTATTAAACCATGCATAAAAGGTTGAGAGAAAATTTTGGCAACAAAAGTTATTAAACCATGCATAAAAGGCTGAGAGAAAATATTTGGCAATAAAAGTGATTAAACCATGCATAAAAGGCTGAGAGAAAAATTTGGCAATAAAAGTGATTAAACCATGCATAAAAGGCCGAGAGAAAATATTTTTGGCAATAAAAGTGATTAAACCATGCATAAAAGGCTGAGAGAAAAATTTTGCAATAAAAGTGATTAAACCATGCATAAAACGCTGAGAGAAAATATTTTTGGCAATAAAAGTGATTAAACCATGCATAAAGTTATTAAACCATGCATAAAACGTTGAGAGAAAAAATTGGCAATAAAAGTGATTAAACCATGCATAAAAGGATGAGAGAAAATATTTTTGGCAATAAAAGTGATTAAACCATGCATAAAATGCCGAGAGAAAAATTTGGCCAAAATTGGCTTAAAAGAAGCCAAAAATCCCAATTTTTTTTAATATTTGGCCAAAATACATCCAAGTTTTGGAACTAATGGAAAATAAGCTTGTACCCAATTTTTGTAAGACCAAGAATGTGAATCCTGAGCATTTACTGCCAAATTTTGATGAAGGCACTACCGGATGTTCCTGTAGCGAAACTTTTTCTTTGAAAAATATCAAGATAGAAAGAGTGTTAACACGGGCTCCATGGGGGATGGAGTCCTCCCTGTGAGGCTTCCAAGAACCTACAGATCCAGTGTGCCTTATCCATGGGCTATGAAGTCATCAACTTCCTTCCAAACCTCTGCAACTTATTCAAATTCTAAGATACTAGTTACTGAAATGACAACATACTGTTGCAAACCAACTACTCGAGAAACGAGCTTATTCATCTAAGTAATCCTACTTCTAACCAGTAGAAACAAGATAATAATGTGTAATTATGCTTCCAATGAAGCCATGATAGCATCAAACTGACTATAACAACTTCTTGCATGTAGATGGAAGTAAAATAAGAATATAATATTTGCAACAAAAAATTGATTTACAAGACATGCTTACAACCACAATCCACTTTGATTCCAAATGCCACAAGGCTGAAATTTTCTGGAAAACAAAACTCCATGTAAATGGCCACGGGGTCCTTCCAATTATGTTGCATTGCCAGCTGATACGGAAGGCCATATTGTTCCTCTGTTTCACTTATCAAACGATACTTCATTTGTTTTGCTGGAAAAAGAGCATGAACATCATTCGAGTGTTGGAAATCAAAAGCATCAAGGTCGTCTTGAATCTGCTCATAAGTTTCTTGAAGAGAAACAACAACAATGTCATCATGAGAATCAACAAACTAATCCATGTATTCCTCACTGCCATCAGATGCATAACTGTCATATACCGGCTCCAACTATTCATGGATAATGGACTGGATGTCTTCATGAATATACTGATCAGATTCTTCCACATCACAAACATTTGGATCTAGAATTTCTAGATCATCATCATATTCATAAAAAATGGGAGTAGCATGATAAAATTTTAATGACAAAGATGAAGATTTCTGAAAATTATCATCACTAATATGATCTTGAAACCAACTTGGAATAGTTTTTGTATCATAATCATCACTATAAGAAACATTTGGATTAATGTCAAATGCATCTAAGACATTATTGTCATCAACCTCAATATCCTCCTACTGAAAATCCTCCTACTGTAAAATAGATTTAGAAGAAGATATATCTGATAATGAATCTTCTTTCTCTTCCTCAATATAACCATCCCTTTCATCTGCATTGCTAGAAGCACCAACTGCTAAATTATGAATATATAATGCATATCCTTCACAACAATGCTCAAAACATTTCTCAGTTGGGAAAATCCTCTTCCAATATGAATAAAAAGCATCATTAAATTCCTTCAAAGAATGAATGCTAGCAGCAGGAAGATATTGACACCATTCACGAGCATGTTCTTCTAAAGAAAATATGAACATTTTGATTAAGACATCCTCGTGAACAAAATCATGTTCAAGCATGCATTTATGAAAATTTAATAAGTTCTCACCGGGATGATCATACTTGCTTCCTCTGAATCTGGGAAGATAGTCATCCCATTCAGCTATAGTAGGCACCGGATGTGGAAAACCAACTATGTTTGAGAAATCACAAAATGCATACCTCCGAGATGAGATAGCTTCCATGACCATTCTAGATCCTCAACCAGTGGAGTCGCCTATGTATCTCTGAATAGTGGAATCATGTAATATACCAGATATAAAATGTATGCAGAACAGAAATAAAATGCTAGTAATGGCAGAATAACAACAATATAACTAGGACATTCACCACAATAACACGAAAATGATATAAGAATAACAACCGAAATAGCACTTTGAATTTGAAAGCAATGTTCACGAGCCTCTTCGAGGGGGCAACCTCCAGTTGAGCAGAGCTCTATTACAATAATATCCCAGCTAGGGTTCTCATACCCTTGACTCCTAATTATACTAAAAAGAAGCATCTAGAGGAAGATCCTTTTAGAAGCAGAAGCTTCTATTAGGTCTTATTACATCCACCTTATTCTATTTTATTGAAAATATTGACCTTTATTACATCCAAATATATTGTTCTACCTATGTGTGGGTTAGGAACCTAACATGTCTGCCCCCTTAAAAACAACCTTGTCCTCAAGGCTTGAGATGAGGAAATTGCTGCAGAATGGTAGTTGGTTCCCAAGTGGCGTCTGTTGGAGTTGTATCTTTCCACTAAACTAGCACTTCCTTGATGGTTCTCTAACATAGACGACACTCACGTTGGTCCAAAACTTCTTCTGGCTATAGCCAAATGGATCCTTCTTCAGCTAACTCTGGAAGGTTGGTTTGAATTTGGCACTTAGCTCCAATCACCTTCTTTTAGCATGAAACATGAAAAACAGGATGTAGCTTTGAATGGCTCGGCAAAGCTAACTGATAGGTAACTTGTCCCACACGCTTGAGCATGGTATAAGGACCATAAAATTTGGGTGCTAGCTTCTGACAATGCTCGGCCTTGAGGGAAGTTTGCTTGTAAGGTTGCAGTCGAAGAAACACCTGATCCCCTTCTGCAAATTGACGTTCACAACGACCTTGATCTGCTTGTTGCTTCATGCGATTCTATGCCATGACCAAATTCTCTTTGAGGATATGGAGAATAGCCTCTTGAGCTGTAAGTGTTAGGTCAACGCCTGGACCTTCGAGGCACCTGGTAAGTATGAGAGAACTGAAGGTGGCTTTTGTCCATATACCGCTTCAAAAGGAGTCATGCGTGTAGTTGTATGGTATGAAGTGTTGTACCACCATTCAGCTAGGGGTAACCATTGAGCCCACTGATTTTTCTTTTTCGAGGCAAAACACCTCAAATACGTTTCCAAACACTGGTTGACAACTTCTGTTTGGCCATCATTCTGGGGATGATAAGTTGTGCTAAGATGCAATTCAGTGCCTTGTATCTTGAACAGTTCTTGCCAAAAATTGCTTGTGAAAGTTGGGTCGCGATCAGAAACAATAGAGTGCGGCATGACATGAAGCTTGAAGACTTGATACATGAATATTTGAGCCACTGTGGATGTTGTAAATGGGTGTTGAAGGGCGTATAAATGAGCATACTTGGAAAGGCGATCAACAACCACCATGATGACGGATTTATTTCCTGATTTGGGTAAGACGGTAATAAAATCCATAGAGATATCCTTCCAAATAGTAGGTGGAATCGGGAGCGGTTGTAGTGTGCCCGACAATTTGATTGTTTCTCCCTTGTTGCGTTGACATACGTCACATTCAGTTACAAAATTACGAATTTCTTGTTTCATACCATCCCAAAAAAAGGAACGTTTGACCCTGTCATAGGTTTTGGTGAACCCAGAGTGCCCTGTTGTGGGTGTAGCATGAAGCTCAGAAAGTACCATGGATTTAAGATTTGATTGTTTACTTAAATACAAACGGCCTTTGTATCGAAGTTCCTCATGGAGCTAAGAGTACCCTGGGGAAGTTGGAGCATTGGACTACAAGTGCTAGATCAACTGCGAACTTTTGGGATCTTGTAGCCATTCCTAGCGAACGACTTGGAGCCAATCTGGTACAATGAATGAAAGAGAAAAAAGGGATCCTTCATCTTCATATTTTCGGGAAAGTGAATCCGCAACTACATTTTCTTTTCCTTTCTTATAAATGATTTCATAATCATATCCAAAGAGTTTAGTCACCCATTTTTGTTGTTTTGGGGAGGAAATGCATTGTTCTAGAAAATACTTGAGGCTTTGATGGTCTGTCTTAATTTGGAACCGTTGCCCCAATAGATAAGGACGCCACAGATCCATGGCATGCAGAATAGCCAACATTTCCTTTTCATAGATGGATTTGCCTAGATTTCTTTCAGATAGTTGCTTGCTGGTAAAGGCCAAAGGTCGACCCTCTTGCATAAGGACCGCACCAATTCCTTTCCATGAGGCATCACATTCCAACACAAAGGTCTTTGTGAAATCGGGAAGGGCGAGGACTGGAGTGGTGCACATGGCCATCTTCAAGGTTTGAAAAGCTTGAGAAGCGGCTATAGTCCAAGTTAAAGAGTTCTTTTTTAGTAGAGCAATGAGAAGTGCTACAATCTTCCCATAATTCTTAACAAGCTTGCGATAATACCCTGTTAAGCCTAGAAATCCACGCAAGATCTTAAGAGTCTTTGGGTGAGGCCAGTCTTGCATAGCTTCAATCTTTTTAGGATCCACCCTGACGCCATCTTTTCCAACCAGATGACCCAAGTATTCTACTTCTAAGGCGCCAAAAGCACATTTAGACTCTTTCAGGAAAAGTTGGTGCTGAGAGAGTAGATGGAGAACTCGATCCACATGAGCAAGATGGTCTGTCTAGGTTTTGCTATATATGAGGATATCATCAAAGAAAACGAAGACAAAATGTCGGAGAAAAGGACGAAAGACATGATTCATGAGGCTTTGGAAGGTGGAGGGGGCATTACACAAGCCAAAGGGCATGACCAAAAACTCATAGTGGCCCTCATGAGTTCTAAAGGAAGTCTTGGGAATATCTGCCTCTTTCATACTTATCTGGTGGTAGCCTGAACGAAGATCCAGTTTAGTGAAGAATTGGGCACCACTCTATTCATCCAGGAGGTCATCAATGACAGGAATGGGGAATTTGTCTTTGATGGTAATTTTGTTGAGGGCACGTAAGTCAGGACACATTTGCCAAGAACCTTCTTTCTTCAGGACCATGACCACCGGAGACAAGTAGGGGCTCGTACTAGGGAGGATAACGCCTGCATTAAGGAGTTCCTAGACCATTTTTTCAATTTCATTTTTTTGGGAAAAGGGGTGATGATACAGACGAATATTGGGAGGAAGGCTTCCGGGTACAAGGGGAATGGAATGATCATGAACACCATGGGAAGGAGGGAGGCCTTGGGGAGTGGAAAAGACTGATTGATGTTTAGAAAGGATGGCTTGGAGGTCTTGTAGTACCGAGGGTGTCTTTGTTTCTTGTATGGCATGGAGTTGGACGATAACACCAGAATGACCCTTTTTGAGCATCTTTTCCATGCGATGGGAACTAATGATCTCAGGTGAACCGACAATGATGCCTTGGAACTTATATTGGTGGCCCTCCTAGTCGAATTTCATGGTTAAGTCTTTAAAATCCATGAGAATGGGACCCAAAGTCCTTATCCAGTCTGCACCCAGCACAATGTCACACCCTCCCATGTCGATAGCAAACATATGGGATTTCAGGTGGTAGTCACCAATTTGGAGACACACATTTTCACAATGCCCTCCACATTTCATGGAACCACCATTAGCAATCATGATTTGGAAATTATTGATGGCATGGATGTAGCAATGATTTTCTTGGGCAATGCGGCGATGAATAAAATTATGGGTGCTGCCACTATCAACCAGAATGATGACCTTCCGATGCTTGATGTAACCAATTATCTTGAGGGTTTGGGGAGCGAAGAAGCTAGTGAGAGCATTGAGCGAAATGATCGGTTCTACTTCGGGAGGGTCCGAGGGAGGGGTTATGTCAGTGGATTCAGGTGACTCGGACATAGAGGGAGTTTCTTCATATTCTTCCAAAATCTCCTTGGAGATGGCCATAAAAATATTTTGTTCTTTACACTTATGGCCCGGGAAATATTTGTCATCATAGTTATAACAAAGGCCTTTGAGTTGGCGTTCAGCCATTTCAGCCCTGGTCAATTTTTGGATCTTTAGTGGAGCAGAGGGAGTAGTGGGGTTTACTATTTTAGGGTGAGGGATAAAGGAGGGTTTGCGGTTTTGAGAAGATACAACTTGTTGTGCTTCTTTATCTCTTTTGGTAGCCCCCACCCAACTCTCAGGTCGAGCCATGAGGACATGGACCCAAATTTCATCCTTGAGGCCGCTGATAAAACACTCTCGGAAAAAGGCATCATACATGCCCTCTATTTTAAAAGCCAAGCGCTCAAAGAAAGCTATAAAGTCCTCCATTGTTCCTAATTGTTTTAGCTTTGTCAAATGGCCCAAATGGTTGGTGTCAGTGTCAAAGCGTTCATAAATCTCTGCCACAAATTGTGTCCAAGCAATATACCCTTGACGATATTTTTTTCTTCATTGCCAACGTTCTTGATCTAGATGGAGAACACCATATCGGAGTTTGGCCAAGTCATCTGTAATGCTATATAAAGAGAAGTAATGTTCCATTTGGGTTACCCAACCAGTGGGGTCCGAGCCATCAAATTTGGTCACATCCACCCGCAGAAGGTGTAGGTCACGTTGAAAGTGATGGGTCTGCACAGTATGGGAATGAGAGGAATGGTCACCTTCAGTATGTGGGGGTGAGGCAGAGGAAGGGTTATCTGTAGGGATATGCATTTTGGTGCAGAGTGCTGAAAAGACTAATTCAAGCTGGGTGGTGAGGTCTTGTTTGATTTCGCCCATTGAGGACTGCATGGTTGTATTGATGGCGACAACATTGGCATTGAGTTGTTTCACTTCTTGTTGGGTCTCAATGAGACCAGATTGCAAGTTGTTGAAGCAAGTTTCCAAGTCTTGGCTACGAGTATGGGCCATGAGGATGGGGGAACTGAAAAGGGGCGGGCGGGGTAAAAAAATTTTGCTGAAAAAATGATATGGGTGAATGTGATAAGGGCGAAGAGATGAATCCAATGGAATAAGTCTCAAATAATGGTGAAAAAAATTCCAGAATTTTTTTTTTTTTACGGAGTTATACTCCGGTCTAACGAATACTGCAGAGAGGAAATGCCCAAATGCTTAACCAGAAAGAAATGTGTATTTACTTGGCAACCCAAACATGGTTGCGCGGCAATAAATCTTGTCTGTTTTAATTTGTTTATGTTTCTGTCCCCCAGGGTTAGGTATTCAAGGGTTCTATAGATAAGGGTTTGCCTGTGCTATAACTCTCTGATATACATGTGGGGTCCAACAGTAGTACTCGACCCAATATCTCATGGCACTAACTAAGGAGGATAGACCGTACCCTTAGCCGTACTACCTGACTACCCAGGTACTAGAGAGTATCTTCCCGAATGTTGTTCTAGGTGACACTATAGCAGTCAGGCAACCGATCGGTTTATCTAAAGAGGGCTTCAAATAATCTAGGTTGATCCATACATAGGTGTTGTCTGATGCGCTACCACTCGAAGGGGTACCAACATGGGTTACAAGGGTGGCCAACAGATGTGCGCTTAAGTACCACTTGTATTTCCTGTGTGTATGAATCCCTCAACCGTGAGTTTATGCACGTAACGACATATATCTGTGGCTTAAAGACGTCGGAATGCGTCTCTACCCTGAAAAAATTTAACCCACACTTTCTGCCAAGGAAAGTGCTCTGATACCACTTGTAATATACTAGATATAAAATGTATGTAGAACAGAAATAAAATGCTAGTAATGGCAGAATAACAACAATATAACCAGGATATTCACCACAATAACACGAAAATGATATAAGAATAACAACAGAAATAACACTTTGAATTTGAAAGAAATGTTCACGGGCCTCTTCGAGGGGGCAACCTCCAGTTGAGTAGAGCTCTATTACAATAATATCCCAGCTAGGGTTCTCATACCCTCGACTCCTATTTATACTAAAAAGAAGTATCTAGAGGAAGATCCTTCTAGAAGCAGAAGATTCTATTAGGTCTTCTTACATCCGCCTTATTCTAATTTATTGAAAGGCCTTATTAATATTGACCTTTATTACATCCAAATATATTGTTCTACCTATGTGCTAGTTAGAACCCTAACAAGTCATCATGGTGAAAGATAAGCAGTCTAAAGTGTCCAGCTTCATTTCACTATCCAAATCTAGATCTCCTCGTTGTTGTTATCCCAGGGAAGATATCTTCACGTTCGTCCTCGACAACGACGCCAAAATATGTTAGCGCTAGAAGTTGTTCCTAGACTACCTTAATAACAAGCCTAGCACATCTTAGAATCAAATTGATTCGATTGGAATGTAGTGGATTAAGAAGAAGAAAATGAGAAAGAGAAAACACAATAAGCTATTGTAGATCAATGATGGACTGTTGGGCTCTAGAGTCAAGTAAACACCCTGCTCATTAAATGAAATCAATCTGCATATAAGGTAAAGATTTTATATAATAATGGATAGAAGAAGGGAAAATATAACAAAAAGAAGAACATTCACAAGGCAGAGATCCTCTCTGCATAAATGAATTCAAGGTACTTGAATGTAAACAATGACTAATAGGAAATACACATCATATCCTCAGATGCTTAAGAATCCATTAATCAAAGGCAACCACAGTCCTCAAGGTATACGATTTATTCAAGTAAGAAGAAAATATAGAATTAAAACAAAGAACACAATCTGGTAACACACATATTATGAACCTTCAATAACAAAAATGCTTACAACCCAAAATGCCCCCCAGGCTTACAATGATAACAACTAAAAAATGTCTCTTACAACTTTCTCACAGTTCTTCTTGGATCTTCCAAACTCTCTCTCGGAACTCTCGGGTCTTAGAGATCATTCCCTCCTCCTTTTCCATTACAAAATACTTGATTTAAATAACAAAATGTCCTAGTTTACTGGAAAGAAAATCCATTCAAATTCTAAGACATAAACTAAAACTAATGTATTTGTAAAGGCTACCGAATAGCTAAGTTTGCTGATGTCAAATCTCCTTTTGAATCTGGATATGATCTTCATTTGATGAATCCCTTGCCACCTATACCTTGAAAACCTGGATATTGCTCAAACATTGCTCGGATCACTAAGAATTTGGAATTGATGAGAAATAAGGCTGAACTGACTACCAAGTGATCTGTTTCCATAACTTTGGCAAAATTTGATGTTTGTTGTATATTTCTTGATGTCATCTATTCGCCATGTCTTCAAGATACTAGAGATGATTTTTGACCAACTTCCTTCAATATCGAGCCATTTAGTTATTAAAATATTTGATAGAAGATCAAATCTGGAATTGATTAGATGATCCTGTGCCAGTTTTTTGATCTAACTATCCCATTTTCTGCTTTAGATTTTGGAGTGCTTTGCTTTATCTTGACAACTTATTTTATCTTTCAGTTGTTGAAAATATAGATATGCAAACTAATCTCGGTCTTAAAGAATATTGCTTATGGAGTGTTGCCTATGGCTTTTATTTTTTATTTATTTTTATTTGGAACTTATTTCTTGATTAAGAAAAATGTATGTGTCACCACAACCATAAACCTGTGCATCTCAATACTAAAAGTGAGAACAGATAACTTCCCAAAATCTGAAAACACAACAGGAAGATCTTTCCCATATGCATGTGGCTGAGCTGGATGGAATCATAAGGGAATTTTTGTCATATTTAAGCAAATCTATAACTCTTCATGTATATTAAGCATCAGACATCTGCATCGTTTCTAATTCTTAAGTCTTTTTCATAGTTTTCTTCTTTGCACAATATTGTGCTCTCTCCTGCACTCTAATTTACAAAGACCAAATTTTCACCTGTTAGTTCCATTCCCGAAGATTGATAAGGGTTTTCTACTGATGCCACACCCGCATATTGTGAGGAATCAATTGTTGTAGCTACCAATCCTGGGCTACTATACTGAACAATATGTGCACCATGCATATACCTTGGTGAGGCAGGATAGCTAGATGCTCCTTATTTTACTTGTGCATGAGGATTGTTGGCCCATAATAGTTAAAAATTTTAGATCTGGAATCTTTGTGCTCTGTAAAAGTAAGATAAGTGAAACTTTTCGTTTCTAGAGTATGGATATAGGTATGATTGATAGATTCCATCCTAACTTAAAAACTAAGGCACTAATAGATGAAATAAGGTTTGATATGAATAGATCTGAATCATGAAAGATATGTTATACCTATGCATAGAAAGAATATTTGGACTAACAAATGGGTGCAGGATCCTAGAAAGAATTTGTTGCAGGTTAGCTCATACGATCCTAGCGCGCAGTATAGGAGAGGCTGGGGAGAACTTAAAAGAAAGAGAGGATTGAACCTCTGTTATAGTTGCAGAAGACTAGGACATCTCTCTAAGGAATGCCCTAGAATAAGACCTAGTTGTCTTTGTTGTAAGGCTCTAGACCATGAAGTTTTGGATTGCCCCAGAATGATTGCTAAGATTGAAAGTATGAACATAAGATAAGGAAACCCTAAGCCAGATCCAGAAACTAAGGCTATAGTAGAACCCCAGAAAGAATCAGAGAAGGCATTACTACAGATGAAAGAAACCTTGGATGACCATCAATATGTTAGACTATCAGAGATTTTTAAAGACAAGGAGTGCTTTGAAGAAAGAATAGGGGACTTTGACATTGACTGTGTTCTAGATGAGGAAACACAAGTGAATATTATGAAAAAAAGAACTTGGGAAGATATAGGAAGGCCTGCTACAATCCCTTCATTAGGAGGAATAGGACTATTCAGAGGAAAGCTGGTAAAATTATGTGGGAAGCTCGCTCAGATACCTATGAACGTTAATGGAACTTCGACAGAGGAAGATTTTGAGATTATTAAGTTTATTGAATACAACACCCCATTTACCATGTTAATAGGAAAATCTTGGATTGACAGAGCTCGAGCCAGACAAAAGGAAGAAGAAGAAGCCACGGAGCAGACAAAACAAGACTTAAAATATTTCATGGCTAGAAGGATCACACAATTGATTGAAGAACAAGAGAACAGATCAAAGCTAGTTGTCACTAGAAACATTGATGTCGAAGCTACAAGAACATTAGGATACCCATAGAAGACTGAAGTACTTACTGTAGATAAACAAGAGGTATTACCCTTGAATCCTAGGAAACAATCTCGACAACACGCAATGACTATGTTAAAAGACGATACAAATCAAAATGGAAAAGAGATTACTGAGACGAAGCTCACTGGAAATAAGGCTATAAATCTAAGTAAGAAGAGGGATAATATTGAAAAGTTACAGAAGATTCCAGAGGGAACTTCGCAGAAAGAAAATTTGCAGAATTGGAGCTTCGCCGGGATATCAGAACAGTGACACATGGCACTTTGCCATGGTAAAGCAATATAATCATTGGGACCGATATATCCATTTGAATTCCGCTTTGAACGGACATAAAAACAATAAAGGTTCGTCATCAGACCATTGGGTTGTGCCATAACGGATAGAACAAGAGTTAATAGGGGCTCATAACCAGTTGTTTACAGAGGT
Source organism: Picea engelmannii (assembly GCA_009831015.1). Taxonomy (NCBI): domain Eukaryota; kingdom Viridiplantae; phylum Streptophyta; class Pinopsida; order Pinales; family Pinaceae; genus Picea; species Picea engelmannii. Next base: position 283,068 of record ML803604.1, on the reverse strand, counting down.
GGAGAGCCAAGGAATAGAGCTAGAACAACTCGTCATCACAGCAGAACCGCACCTAGAAGGACCAGTGAATGACTTAGTGATCCAGGAATTCACTGAACAAGAGACCACAAAAAAGCAGCAAGTTGAAGCAGCTTGAGCCAAGCTCGAGGTGTTCGAGACAGAATTGCTCAGACCAGAGTGACTCGGGATGAGTCACAGGTGAGTGTTGGGAGCCTGTTGGCCCATGACCAAGGTTTGGGAATTTCTTGGTCATGATGACCTATTTTGGAACTTCGACAGCCTGTCAAAGGAGGACTGCAAGAGGAAGCAGATATCATGGGATCTCGCCCCCCTTTTTGGGCCCCTTTCTGGGTTTTTGGGAATATGTAACAGGAAGGGGATGTCGGCCCATGGTTTTACCCATGTTTAGGCCTATTTTGTATGTATATATAGATGTCCAGGCCATATAGAGAAGTAGTGGATGATATATGTATGTGATGTAGGCTAAGTGCCAAGAGTTGAATATGTGTGATCAAGGCTTTGTGAATTCTGTGTAAGACTTAGTGCAAGTCCCTGTGCAATACAATAGGAGGCTTAGTGCTGTAACGCAAGGATGAGGGATCTAGTGAGCTGCACAGATATTTTGTCCTGTGCAGAGTAAGGGTTTTGAGTCTCTGTGCTTGTAATCGATTGACCAAAGACTATAAAGAAGAAGAGTTGGTGGGCGTAGCCCCAGGGTGGGGGTGAACCACATAAGCATTGTGTTAGGTTCTTTGTGCTTTGTCTTGATGTGTTCATATGTTATATGCTAAGTTCTCTGATATGTTTAAGATATATCTATTCATGCTTAGTGCTTGATATGCTCATTCTGATCCATTTGTATATGTTAAGTGCTTGAGTACTGTAGATTAGTATGAATACTGCGAAGCTCTGTTGTATCAACGAAGTGAATAGTGATTACATATTAATGGATTGACGGTGCTAAGAGCTGTATTAAGTATTATAATCACATATTTTTTCCCCAACTAAGGTTGCAGACACTTGAGTCCTGCAACCGCCCCTGCTTCTACCTCGGGTGAGACTTCATCTGCTTCGCAGATGTTGCCGAAAGGGCCAGTAGTTAGGGTTTTGTTGGTGCGTTGTTGTAGCATTGAACCCTGGTTCTGCCCTTGTGCCAACAAGGATACATTATCGTTGTTGGACCAATATATAGTTGGTGAAACTGAGGCACAACATATGGATTATAAAATCCCTGTGCAAAATTGAAATATGGAGGGTATGATGGATACCCAAATGAAGAATATGGATAGCATTGTTGATAAGGATAGGTGCCAGGTTGTGAAAATGAAAAGATATTATTCTAAGCAGGTACTCCAGCTTGAAATCCTCCTTGAAAGTGAGCATTTGGTCTGAAACAATTGCCTTATGACACTGAGCCATAAATCCAACCAATCCCTTGTCCCCAATATTTTTCTGAAATGAGCATTTGAGTTCAACTTGAGATGGCCCAACTCTTATCTCCATCTAGGTTCTACAGCTATCATACCAACGATCTCAATCGTTGGATTCGAGCTTGATATCATGTAGCTTGGCGTATGTGCATGGTGCATGAGATGTGGCCTTCGATACTTGTAGTTGTTGCATTCTCGATAGACCTATAATGGGACTTTTACCGAGGCTTGATTGTGATTTCAAATAGGGTTCACTGATTGTTGAAGAGGAAACCACCACTAGCATTGATTCAATCATATCAATAGTCGGACACAATTTTTCACAGAGTCAGAAAGGAAGTAATTTATGAGGTCTTTGTAAACGGGTGAGCCCACATCAATAGCCACAAAATCCTGTTGAATTAAAATATAGTCAAATTGAAGAGCCCATTTTCTTGCGTGTCCATCTGTGCTTTCCCCCACATGACTGTAGATTGATGTTGTGTGATAAGGTTTGGACAGGTTCTTCACATGCATGTACTCTTCAACGCGTAGTGCAATACCATACTACTCCTTGGGGGATTCTCCTCATAAAATTCGATGATGCTAGTGCCTGGTGACTTGTAACTTGAGCTCTGTGGTGTCAATGTTATCCTTGGCACTTGGATGCCTAACACGACTGGTGGCTTGATTATCTCTTGGTGTTCTGCATGTTATTTCTTATTTTCCTAATGGAAATTATCCCATCTTTATCAGGAATAGATATTTACTGGTGTTTATATGCACCATTACATTCATATCTTATCGATGCGTGGAGTAAATAATAGACTCCCTTTGGTGGCTTAACACTTGGGTGCTTGGTCTCGACTTGACTTGTACGCTTGGATTTGATATGTGTGGTTTGATTCTTGGTGTGATAGCTCATGAAATTGGCTGGAACACTTGGAGATTAGGCCTTTAGGAACAATACCTTTTTTTTAAAATAAAAGTGATTAAACCCTACATAAAACGCCGAGAGGCCAAATTACATCCAAGCTCTGGACCTGATAGTAAATAAGCTTGTACCCAATTTTTTTTAAACCAAGAATGTGAATCCTGAGCATTTACTGCCAAATGTTGATGAAGGTGCTACTAGAAGTTCCCGTAGCGAAACATTTTCTTTGAAAATGCACAAGACAGAAAGAGTGTTAACATACACAAATGTTATAACTAAACAACACATATATACCTCAAAAATTTAAAAGAAATAAAGAGGCAAGTAGACATGCTTAAGTCAATAAGGGAAGACTCAAACAATTAAAAGTTACTAATCTAAGTGCTAGAAAGCAGTCAGAAACAAAAGAAAAACAATCAAATCAAGAAAACAAAGAAGAAATCCCATAAACAACATCACTAGGGAGAAATCCCCAGTATGGTCGCCAGTTCTGTTTGTGGGGAAAGTCCCCTACAATCACGAGCTAACTGAAATAGATCGATAATCATAAAATACAAGAGAATTCCAACAACAAAGATTTTATAATTAATTCAACCAAAGTAACAAATTTTCGTAGGAGGGAGAAAGGTAAAATTACTGCCAATCCTACTTTTGGTGTAGATACAAATTATGGAACTATTTCACTCCTTCATGATAATTTCCTCTGCAACTTGCAAAAAATAAAGCATACAAGTCTACAAGAAAAAGTAGTTATACTAATAAATAACTTGTTATTTTGATCAAATATGAAAGAAATTCAATGCAACTAGTGTTCTAAACAATATATATTAAATAACTGCAAATTAAACATTGATAACATAACATTTTCAAGGAATGAGCATCTTAATAATATCATCAATTTGGATACCAATCAGTTACTTGTATTGAAGCGACA
>ML803604.1:259258-270549 GCA_009831015.1 Picea engelmannii | reverse complement strand
TGGCAACTACCATAAATAAATAATCATATCCCTTTTTGGTTGTTGGTAAACCTCCCAAAAAATCAATGGAAATAATTTCCCAAGGTTGAGTGGGTATAGGTAAGGGATGGTATAGAACTTGCTTCGTGTTACTAGGCTTATTGATACAACAAAGTATGCATCCTCTAATATATTGTGCTACAAATTCTTGCATTTTGGGTCAATACACATAGCTTTGTAAGTTAGAAACCATCTTCCCAACACAAAAATGTCTTGCAACCTTGGAGGTGCGAGCCTCTCTGATAAGCTACAATATTTCACCTTTAGGAACATAGAGATTTTCTAGCTTGTAGAGTAACCCATTCCAGTGATGATAGTCAGCCTTACCATCAACTTGTTCTATACAAATTTGACCCTGAGCTACTGAAACACCCCCTTGAAGTCCTACTATTCTATGTATGCTTCTCTTTATGCATCATGGGTAAAAGGATTCATGTGCATAAGATTTCCCAAAGCTGTAATTTTGGATGTGGGTGGCCTTCAAATCATGTATTCCAACATGTTTGCACTTCCCTTTTTATACTTGATGAATAGATGAAATTGTTGTAAAAACCCCATCCACTTGTAATGTCTAGTTTGTTGTAGCTTACTGTGGGCATAGAAATATTGTAGTGACCGGTGATATGTGTGGATGATGGTATCTTTCCCATTAGATAGTGCTTCCACTTCTTGACAGCTTGAACCATGGCATATATTTTCTTTTCATACTTAGGGTAGTTGAAAAATACTCCATGAAATATTTTAGAATGATAACATATATGCCTTTCTCCTGGCTACATCAAAATTTCTCCCATGGCACACCCACTTGCATCTGTTTCCACTTTGTAGGGATTTTTAAAGTTCGGTAATGCAAGAAATGGTGCTTGCTTGATCCTTTTTTTCCAACTCATCGAAATCCTTTTGTTGATTCTTCCCCCACTGTAAACTCTTACCATTCATCCTTATGGAATGGAGTACTAGTGCAACTACTATTGAAAATGAAGCTATGAACTTCTGCAAGTATTGGGTTTCCCCAACAAAGATCCTAACTTCAATGAAAATTGTAGGAACTTTCCATTTCATGATGGCTTCCATCATTATGCGATGTATCTTGAGTTCCCCTCCACTAATCACTTACCCCAAATACACAAATGACTATTGAGTAAACTCACATTTCTCAAGGTTATCCAATAGTTGGTGCATGGGGTCTCCACTTAGTGAACCTATGACATAGTTGCACGTTCATGGGATATTAAATAATACCTCTAATTTCACTAGATATCGATAAATACCTTTGAAATTATTTTTTTTGAAACCCCTTTCCAATACCTCTTTCCAATAAAAAAAACCTTGTTTTTACTAGATATCCCCTTATTTTACTAGATACCCCTTTTTATACCCCACGTACCCCCTCATCCAATGCCTACAATATATTAACTCTATTTTTGACCATTTTAAAACCCCCTTTATGAATGAACGTGATAAAATATTGGTAAAAAAGGTGAGTCCCATGTGAGCTGGTGCTTTTCTAGGGTCTCTAACACTTGCATAAGATGTGATATGTGCTCTTCCTAGGTAGAGATATAAACCAATATATTATCCAAATATACTATGAAAATTTAATCTAAATATGGGCATAATACATCATTGACTAGTCTCATAAATATAGTTGGTGCATTACATAAGCCAAATGGCATGACCAACCATTCATACAGACATTTCCTTGTCTTGAAGGCGGTCTTGTATGTGTATTATTATTTGACACGTACCTAGTGGTATATTTACTTTAGATCAAACTTGGTGAAGTACTTGGTGTGTTGCAATTGGTCTAACAAATCATCGATCCTAGGTAGAGGGTATCAACTCTTGAGTGTAATATTGTTTAAAGATTTTTAATCAATACACATCTTCCAAGTCCCATCATTATTGGGTACTATAATGATAGTTTAACCACAAGGTGAGGTGCTCGGTCGAATCACTCCTTACTCCAACAACTGCAATTGCTTCTTCACTTCATTTGCTTCTAGAATAGACTGTCTATTTATCCCAATGTTATACAATGGGGAGTCTCGCAATAATTGTATTTCATGATCCACTTCCCTCTTGGGTGGTATCCCTTTAGGCTCCTAGAACACTCCTTTGTATGCCTGTAGAAATTCCTCCAAATGATGTTTCTAATTTTTAGTACACCCCTCCAAGGATTCCTTTACTCTTATCAACTCATCATGAGACTAATTTTCTCTTAGGAAAAGTAAAACATATTTCTTACTGTAACTAATAAACTTCTTAGCTTGGTTGACACTTACTAGTGAGATATTTTATTTACCTTTCTATACATTTTTTGGACACACCACCCACACTGAGAGGGGGGGGGGGGGGGGTANGGGGGGGGGGGGGGGGGGGGTAAATCGTTGTGAGGCTCTTTTTATGCTTCTTACAAAAATTTAGTTAGCAATCACCATTTAATCATTAGTTCCATTCACACTTAGTTGTTTGCATGTAAACATATCTCAACAACATACATCAACAATAAATAACTTTGAACCATCACAATAATGAACACAAAGACCACCAGATATATGTTTAAGCTTTTTGTGTTATATATTACAGGAGACTACAATCTCAGTTTTTATCAACACCAACTGAAAAGAGAACCAACTCAAAGAAAGCACCAACTCTCTATTGCAAGACCTATCATGCATATCTTAGCACCAACATAGATGTGTGGAATCCAAACCTAAAGTACAAGACCCAGCTTGTAGACATAAATAAATCTGTCCAATTGTAACAACAGTTTATGCCAAGACAAGTGCATCAACTATGAACAAAAAAACATGTCACCTTAACCTGTCTCATCACTCTCATCATCCAAATATGATCTACTCACAAAGATCAATCATCAAGTCAACTCTCAACCATATGCACAATATCACCAAGTTAACCAACAAGATACCTCTAGCAATACACCATACTCTCCATAAACCAAATAACATAAACCCTTACACAAGACCATGTGCCAAAACCATACCTTTAATCATGTAGTAATCATAAAGACCTATACCATACCATGCAACAATTGGAACAATTCATATATGAAAATCTGATGTGGTTACCGAATTGCCAACTTTTTGTTGCTGCCAAATCTACTGCCGCAGTTTTGCTCCCACGATTTTGCTTTCGCGGTTTTGCTGCCATGATTATGTTTCCATGGTTCTGTTGCCGCAGTTTTGTGACTACAATTATGCCACCACAGTTTTTCTTTCATGATTCTACTACCAGGATTCTTCTTCCGCAGTTATGCTGCTACGATTTTTCTACCGCGCATTTTTTGTCGTGATTTTTCTGCCACGCTTTTTCTGCCGATAATTTTCTCTATCAATAATACATGCCCAAATAACCTTTCACAAATGGATATTGAATATGCTCAAAGATCATACTCATAAGAGACCCTTTCTCTCTTATTTATACTTCTCTAAGTAGATTCCTCTAGGGGTTATATTCTAACCAACTTACCCAACTTCCTTCTTTTGGGGCTAACCCACTTCTAACCATTTTATCCACAAATATTAAACTCTCCACTTCTAGTTGCAACTAATTTTTTCTTTTTTTTTCTTTTTGCAACCACTTAACCCATGACTAACTACTTTGACTGGTCAAATTCTTATAGGAACTTCTAGAATAATTTGACTTATTTGACCTTCTAGGAGCTTCTATATATCTCATGAGGGTTCTCCAACTTTACATGGCCATAACTCTCTAACCATGAAGAGTTATGTGATGTTCCACATATCACCAGAAATGACATGACATATAGTAGCCATCTGGAATAGTTTCTTCTGCTAATTCACTGATCTTCATTACATTATTACTCAATCAAATTTGGGTTCCCTAACCACACTACTGGGCTACTCAACCACCTAACCATTTGGAATTCACAAAGCATATTCCCGTGAAGGATTTCACCATAAGGGGACCACTTTGAGAACTTTATCCAAGAGCATCTTACCATGAGGGTTTTAACCATAAGGGGACCACTTTGGAGTTTATCCATTTGGTTCTTCCTATCAAATATGACATGACATCAATGATATAACTCCCTTTAATATCAACACAACATTATGACACCACTTGACATCAACCGTTTGACAACAATTACATCAATGACCATATAACCAATAACCAATATATGAATGATATAAACACATAACTATGCCAATACTTGGCATCAATCCCTTTGACATCAATCATTTTACATCAATGATAACATAGTACAACAATATCCCCCTTTGGCATTGATGGCAACACCAACATTGATGTCAACACCAATCATTGATGGAAACACTTGGACAAGGAAATTCTCATGCTCCCTGTGTGATCATCGCTCCTCATCAATGTTCATATCACCACATCAATGTGACTATTTCTCCCCCTTTGACATCAATGGAAAAGGGTATTTTTTTCCTTGGGGCCGCTCCCCCTACCTGATCTCTCCTTGGAGCTTCTCCCCCTGTTTGGATTTCTTTGAGATTCCTCTGAATAATCTCTCCCCCTTTGGACAAGGGATATCACTCTAATGCAATGTTGATGGCATGGATGCCAATCATCTCTTCTCCTGGAATCATGTTTCTTCAACCAATCATGGGAAGAAGAATAATTCCCCCTGTGGATATGTCTCCCTCTATCTTCTCTGCAAGATGAACAATATGCTACCACTACAATCTGCTTCTGCTGCAAATGTTATTGCTCAACTAGAACATATATCAACTACTCAAAAATGATCTACTCTTCCTATGAAAATCCTTGGACCTATCTGTGCATCAAACTCGTGTCATACCATACATCATGAAGAAAAATATATGTCAACAATGAATAGAGAATCATAAACAAAACATCACCCATGTACATCTTGTTCCATAATGTGTGCCAACCATGCACAAAACCCACATAAATCAACCATGTACATCAATACCATACAATATACCATAAGATATCATCAATGGAGTGTATCAACCATATGCCAAGAACATTTGCCAACTGTGTACCAACCATATTCCTCTACCAACATGCCAACCATGTGCCTCAAAAAAGTTTCATATCACTCATGATATGCCTCTACCATGAACCAAGTGCCACAACCATGTATCTCAACCATTAATATATCAACCAAGCATCTCAACTATATAATCCCATACATCATGTACTAAAGCAAGTGCATCAACCATTGTACTAAGTATCTACCAATCATGCATCAACTATAGATCAAGCCATGACTCGTCAACATAACCACCTCATCAACTCATCAACTACATGTCCCAATATGTATCTCAACCACATTCCAAATTCATGCACCAAGACATACACCAAATATTCTTCTAACAATACATCATAATATATATCAATGGAGCTCACATATGTACTAGCCATGTACCATGACATATCTACCTAAAAACCCATTCACTACAACAAATACTAAGAAACCAATAGTACCTATAAACATGTACTAAGAGTGTCCCTCAATAGATCAATGATATATCTTTATCTAGAATCACATAATCATGATATATATCATATACAAGGTGTCATAACATCACTTAGAACATAACCAACAATATACCCCCTACCATCGCTCTAGATGAAGGGAAGGGATTTCTCCCGGACCCACCAAATAATGTGAAAGGGTTATAAGAAGATGACTTAATGAAGGATTGGATTCTACCACCCATAGGACCTCCCCATCCCACTAAGGGATTAGGGATGAAAGATGGGAAAGACCCCTTCCCAAGTGAGGGAAATGATGGAGCTATGTGTCCTTTTCCACAAGGAAAAGCTTGGAGGGGATTTGAAGACTCTCGACACCAACATTAGTACTTTGGGGAATCCACTCGAAACCAACTGACATGTTCTGCATGCCAATCAAAGACATTCTAAATGAAAAAGTGTTAGATACAAATGACGATGAAGAGGTCACAATCAAGTTTTGAATGGACACGAATATTAGCGATGAAGATCTACTGATCGATGTGGCTACCGGGGATTGAACCACACTAGTCATTTGGTTAGACATTAAAGGAGGTAAAATTCCTCCTGTCACTATTGTTGAAGTGGGGGTTGCAAGGGATTCCAATGGTCAACATAGACACTTCTTAAGTATCCTACATGATAACCCACCGAAGAGGACAAATTCCAGTGTCATCCAACTCAGAAGCCAGAATATGAAAGACAATCAAATAGTGGTATCTAGTCAATGGAGGGTTAAAAGGAAAAACGAATCCTTCAGCTTCAATATTTGATATTCATGTGACCTCCAATGCATACACATTTTTTTTTGCGGCCTCTATCTCTACAATTTCAACGAGACCAGTTGGTACGAAATTTTTGTTTGATCGATTATACGCCTTAGAGGAAGTGGCAAAGAATTTAATTTTATAGGTGGAAGAGCCTGAATTCTCCTATATTGATGAGGTGGTTGATCAACCACTTTAAATCACAGACTCAAGGTGACTACCAACATACTTACCTAAGTTGTCTATGTATGTAGAGCACACCACTAGAAAAAAATACTAAGGAAAAAACAATCACAAACAACTTCACCAATACTCTAGCTCAGGTGGATTAGGTCCTGAGACTGCAGTAGTAATGAATTTAGGCAAGGACCTTTAGGGAGAAGGAACAGGTTGATTAAGTTCCATGAACCAACGAGTAAAGGAGTGATAGGTAGTTACCCCGACCTCCACTAACCAACCCTTCCTGGTGCAAGTACTCATGCTTCACAGGTCACCATCTAGGGGGTACTGAGAAGTGTGATGCAACGTCTACCCTAGGTACCATGGGAAACCCCCTAGAAATAACTTTGAGAAACCTAGGAATGGCTACTAAGGATACCAATTCATAGCCAATGTCTAGGGGGTACAGTTGACAATCGAGGTCGAACTTATGGTCAAGGTAACAAAGCTCGAAGCTTCAAAATAGTCACTTCCAGTGAAACCCTCAAAATACAATATTTCTACTATGTTCAATCAAGCTTCAAAGGGGTTGTCTCCTCGTCCTTCCTCACACAACCTTGCGTTTAAGTCCTGTGTTAGAGGAGGCTCCTATATATACCTATATGACAGTTGGTTTTTATCTCTCCTTATCTTATACTCCTAAGTTGCTTTGATGGCCTTGGAGAGTTAACTTTCCAACGTATTCCAAGGCCCTAGCTTAAGCTATTTTGTTCACCCTAAAAAATGAAAAGTCTAGCTTATTTTAGTTAAGCATTCATTTTAATGGGGATGTTGTTTACTCACAAGGGAAACATATGAAATGAAATGGTGTTTTTTAAAGACACGACAAAAAACTCAAAACACTTATAAGAACATAATATGCAATATGCTTGTTCTTCACTGAAAATTAGTGCAAAAGCGCTTCAAAAAAAGGAACAAACTCTTTTCTTTTCAATGATATGCAAAAATGAAAAAAAATTCTTTTATATGGGATGCACTACTTATGCGAATTTTTTAAATGCAAAGCAACTGAAAATAAACTACACCATCTTTTTCGTCAAAACCATAACCAAGTTTAAAAAAATGAAAGTCTTTCAGGAATGAGAGATGCAATTTAAAACCAAAAGCACTAAAAGAGAAAAGACACTTCAAAAAGTTTTATTTTTTAGTGAAAGGAACAACAAGTACTGAAAACAAATACAAGTACACTTTCTACAATTATTTTGTTTTTCTTGTTTAAAAGGTAAAAGGAAATATGAAAATTTTGAACAAAATTTCTTCTCTAGACCAACAAGAAATAAACAAGAAAGAGGTAGAAAAGTACCTAAATCTATAAAAATTATCAAGGATATCAATCAATGCTATATTAGGAAATAAAGAATATGGAAAACAACTTTTCAAACCACCCCTATAAGCTTGAAAATGATCAACAAAGAAATGAAAAAATATCATTTTTCTTTTATAAAGAGCTAACTAATTAACTTTTGAACCCAGGCAACAACCCAACAGAGTCATAAAGTCTTAGAAGAGACCCCAGAAACTTAGACCAACAATCTATAACCACAAAATATTTGGAAAAACCTTCTCTAGAGAGATGTATGCGCTTATGCTCAAATAAGATCACGTATGTACACAAATTTCTTAACTGGCATGCACATATGTACGCGACTATTATAACTAAACAACACATATATGCTTTAAAATTTTCAAAGAAATAAAGAGGAAAGTAGACATGCTTAAGTCAATAAAGGAAGACTCAGATAATTAAATATTGATATTATGGTAGTTGTGGGAGGTATTAACCTCCACGTGTAACCTTTGACAATACTAGAATATTATGGGAAGCAAGAGAAATGGTAAAACATTGGATAATAACCCTAGAAGACAAGTTGGCTCAAGAGAATATTTAACATTGAGTTATTAGCCTCCAGAAAGAGAAGTCGGCCCAGTCAAGTGAGATAGAGCAATATAAATAGAGGGTGCTAGAGATGATTTTCCACTCACTCACTCACAACTACATAAGGAAAAGAAGTGTACATGATTGAAGGAAAATTGCAACTGCAACAATGGTGACTTGGTCTCTTTGTTATGGTTTGGAATTTCTACTTTGTCTTTGGTTATTCTTGCTTGGTGTGCTAGCCTTGAATAAAGGTGCACTAACATGGTTGGCTATTGGTTTTCTTTAGGAATTATTCTTTCTGTCAAGGATAAGGTGCTCGGGGGTGGCCTTTATACCTATGGTTGGGTGACAATATTTCTATATTTTATATGGTGAAACAAGCACACCTTGTTTTGCTAACATTAAAAGATACTAATCTAAGTGCTAGAAAGAAGTCAGAAACAAAAGAAAAAAAATCAAATCAAACAAACAAAGAAGAAAACCCAGAAATAGGCTTACTAGGGAGAAATCCCTAGTATGGTCTCCAGTTTTGTTTGTGGGTAAAGTCCCCTACAATAATTAGCTAACTGAAATAAATTGATAATCATAAAATACAAGCGAATTCCAACAACAATGATTTTATAATTAATTCAACCGAAGTAACTAACTTTCATAGGAGGGGAAAAGGTAAACTTACTGGAAATCCTACTTTTGGTGTAGATCCAAATTATGGAACTCTTTCACTCCTTCATGATAGCTTCCTTTGCAACTTGCAAAAACTCAAGCATACGAGTCTACAAGAAACAATATTTATATTGGTAAATAACTCGTTATTCTGATCAAATATGAAATAAATTCAATGCAACTAGTGTTCTAAACAATATATATTAAATAACTGAAAATTAAGCATTGATAACACAACATTTTGAAGGAATGAACATATTATTAATATCATCAGTTTGGAGACTAATCAGTTACTTGCATTGAAGCGAAACTTCTCTATCAAATGGACTCCAAGTCCTTCCACCCAATATTATGCTATAATGAGGTCTCGACCTTTGATTCACCGACAAACTCAATGAGGATTCAAAGAGGATCCTAGTCATATAGAGACGTGTTTAAAGAAAACTGGACACAAGGGTTTCCAGGTCAAGAACCAACATCAAATGGGATGTTTATTCTCTTGCAAACATGGTGGGGATTAGCCAATATATTGTTTTCTTTGATATGCACTTAATCATTAGCTTTCTCCTTGGACCAAATGCTCTATTTAAGAGATCTCTAGTTCGTTAGAGATGATTGAGGTGTAAATGGAGTTAGGAAACTAACCAAACCCGTAACTCAACTTTTAATTAGGAATATATATATATATTAAAAATTTATTAACATGTACTTAACTTCCCTTTGGAAAACCCGCATATACACATGGTTTTTAGAAGATCTCAAGGAGGTATGGTGAAAATGTGTCTGTGGGAAGGATAAGGAATAGGCCTGTCAACTACCATAAATAAATAATCATATCCCTTCCTAGTTGTCGGTAAACCTCCAAAAACAATCAATCGAAATAATTTCCCAAGGTTGAGTGGGTATATGTAAGGAATGGTATAGACCTTGCTTCCCATTACTAGGATTATTGGTACAACAAAGTATGCATCCCATAATATATCATGCTACAAATTATTTCATTTTGGTCCAGTACACATAACTTTGTAAGTTAGAAAACATCTTCCCAACACAAAAATGTCTTGCAACCTTGGAGGTGAGCCTCTCTGATAAGCTACAATATTTCACCTTTAGGAACATAGAGCTTGTCTAGGTTGTTGAGGAACCCTTTCTAGTGATGATAGTCAACCTTACCATCACCTTCTTCTATACAAATTTGTCCCTATAGATGTTGAAACATCTCCTTGAATTCCTAATATTATATGTATGCCTCTCTTTATGCATCATGGGCAAAAGGCTTCATATGCATAAGATTTCCCAAAGTTGTAATTTTGGATGGAGGTGGCCTTCAAATCATGTATTCCAACATGTTTGTGTTTCCCTTCTTATACTTGATGACTAGATGAAACTGTTGTAAAAACCCCATCCACTTATAATGTCTAATTTTTTGTAGCTTACTCTGGGCATACAAATACTATAGTGATAGGTGATATGTGTGGATGATGGTCTCCTTTCCCATTAGATAATGCTTCCACTTATTGACAGCTTGAATCAGGGCATATATTTCCTTTTCATATTTAGGGTAGTTGAGAACTACTCTGTGAAATATTTTAGAATGATAGCATATAAGAATTTCTCCTTGCTGCATCAAAACTGCTCCCATGGCATACCCACTTGCATTTGTCTCCACTTTGTATCACTTTTGAAAATTTGGCAATGCAAGAAATTGTGCTTGCTTGATATTTGTTTTCCAACTCATTGAAATCCTTTTGTTGATTCTTCCCCCACTCGAAACTCTTACCATTCATTGTTATGGCATGGAGTACTAGTGCAAATACTACTGAAAATGAAGCTATGAACTTTTGCAAGTACTATGTTTCCCCAACAAAGCTCCTAACTTCATTGACAAATGTAGGAACTTTCCATTTCATGATGGCCTCCATCATTATGAGATCTATCTTGAGTTCCCCTCCACTAATCACTTACCCAAAATACACAAATGACTATTGAGAAAACTTACATTTGTCAAGGTTATCCAATAGCTGGTGCATGGAGTCTCCACTTAGTGAACTTATGACATAGTTGTGTGTTCATGGGATATTAAATAATACCTCTAATTTCACTAGATATTGATAAATGCCTTTGAAAATCCTTTTTTTGAAACCCCTTTCCAATACCTCTTTCCAACAAAAAAAAAAAACTTGTTTTTACTAGATATCCCCTTATTTTACTAGATACCCCTTTTTATA
>ML803604.1:239367-258369 GCA_009831015.1 Picea engelmannii | reverse complement strand
CCCTTGCTCCCTAGTTCATGTGCTCTTGGGATGAGAATGGGAAACAAATGCCAGGAAGAGGAGAGACATTATTGAATGGATGTAATAATTTACTGATTATTCTAGGAGGGAATGGATGCCTGTGTGAATGATCTTGATGGAAGTTCAGATAGAACTGTCCACAGCTGCAAGTCTTGAGAGTCCCAACAGGGAGATTCTTAACCAGAAGCACTGGAACCTTGGAAGGAGATGGGAAGCCTAAGGGATTGTGTGGCAGAGAAGGGGGTCCATTCTCTTTAATTTGTGTAGTCTGAGTAGAAGAGAGTTGGTGTACTTTGGATTGTTGTGAGTGTTGAAAGGCCTATGATAGATTGAGTGTTGAAAGGCCTGTTAGTTATAAGACTGATGGTAGTTCATATAGAACTGTCCACAACTGAGAAACCTTGGAGTTCCAGTAGGGATATTTACTGACCAGTAGCACTGGAGCCCTGAAGAGAAATGGGATAGCCTGAGGGACTGCATGCCAGGGAAGGGTGTTCGTTTCTTTGGGTGGTGCAGGCTGAGGGGGGAAGAGAGTTGGAAATTTGGGTTTTTCTATGAGGTTGGGATACCTGAGATCTAGTTAGCCAACTTTTGTGTGTTTATACTTGGCCTAGGACCTATCCTTGTGGATTCATAGCCCTGGCTCGGGGGTGACCTGTTGTTGAGAGTAAAAGAATATTAATGTCTATGGTTGGGAGGAACGTCCTTGATATGCAGCCTATTGGTGAACATTTAATTGCAAAGATAAATGCTCTTTGTGTTTTATGTGTTATGTTTATTTATGTTGTGTATTTAATTATCTATGAGATATGCATTTTTAATGTGCTTGTCTGTTGATTATTAGTTGTGCATGGAACGTTGCTTACTTCTGTATGTTGTAGCTTGGAGATTGATCAATGGATGTGGTTTATTCCTGCTTGATTTTATATTAAATGTTGTTAGAATTTGAAATCATATTAGAGAACTGAGTCTTGGGACTACAATGTGCCCCACCTACTGGTGGCTAGGTGTGTTGCAGCCTATTTAAGTGGCGTAGCCCAGGCCTGTCAGTGGCTGGGTACGTTACAGATTGGTATTAGAGCTACAGGTTGAAACAATGGACCGATATGGGTCAGGTCTGTTGGTCAGAGTCTCTTGGTTGAGATTGATTATGACTTAGAAGTCGAAAATCTTAGTAGAAATGGCATTGCATAGTCCACGTAGAAGCTAAAACGTCTGAGGTCCTTAGTAAAGGATGGAAGGATCATGACTATGCCTTTCGTATTCGGTAATGATCGCCACCGTGGGATAAAGTTTATATTTGGACTGTTGGATCTGTTTGGGAGAAGATAGATCCTTCACAACCATTGGATTTGGAGGAGGTGCAGGGTCGTTAAGCACTGGAGTCCTTCAGACTTCGTTGTTTTGGAAAATTTTAAGTCTTTGATGAAAATGAGGTAAAAGCCTCAAAGCTCCCAAGTCCTGAAGTGAATCTACGTTGTATATCACAGGGAGGAGTACTTGACCATTGGATTTATCCAAGGACATATCTGGGTCGTTGGATCATGCACAGATTAGGAGGTGAGGTGTAGTGGAGAAGATTAGATCCCAACCATTAGATGTGCGAGTGAGAAAGCATGAGCCATAGATATCAAAACAGTTTAGAGGTTTGGCACTCTAGGAGAAGCGAGTCCTTAAGTTGCCAGAAATAAAATCTCCCAAAGTCCTGGAGTCTGGAGAAAATCATGACCATTTGTTGTCTAGGACGCGTGTCTACAGATGATCAAATATTTGACATTCAAGAGTTTTAAGTACTTAAGTCACTTGGAGAAGTTTTCTCCGAAGTTCCGAAGTTCAGAGTCAATCAGACCGTTCGTAGTTAGGGGACATGTGTCCACAGATTAGATATTTTTCAGAGTCGGCGCTTGGAGAAAATATTGGATGGAGTTGAAAAACAAAATCCTATGAAGCCCAAAGCCTTGAAGCACCGGAGTCCTGAAACTCCGGAGAAGCATAGTTCAGAAGTTCAATGGTTTGGGATATTCATTATGGTATGTGGTGAAGTCCCTCGAAGCCTAAATCCCAGAAGCTCCAGAGAGTGACGGACCGAGAGTCCGCCAGTTCGACGTTCGATATTTTTAAGGTGTGTGGTAGAAGAAACTTTCGAAGCCTGAACTAGTCGAGGTCCAGGAGCGACGAAGTGATGTGACATGTTGACGTCATCAAGGGTGACATGGACCCACTTCATGCATGCCACATGTCATCCTGTTTTATGAAATTCACAAACCCTTTTTTCCAGTTATAACTTGACACATGTCACCCATAGGATGGGCCACGTGTCATCTCTATATTTTCCACATGTATTACCCCCTGATGCGTAGTTGTTGATGAGACTTCGGAAGTTTGGAGGTTTGACATTCAGGGATAAGGGATTATGTTGTTGTGAGAAACTTCGAAGTTTGAAGCTCCAAAGCACCAGAGTAAGAATACTCCAAAGAGCTTCTCTGAGAGTTCGCCAGTTCAGTGTTCGAAGGGAATGTTGTTAGGTATAGGCGGAACCTCCGAAGCCCGAAGTTCCAAAATTCGGAAGTGTGTAAGGACCGTCTGTCTCAACGTTTTACTAAGTCATGATCGTTGATCTCGTTGAAGCCTCCAGTTGGTATGGGGCCATCCAATCGACAGGAGATCAAATCTTGACCGTCTAATCTGCTAGTAGATTCATTGGAAGGGCTTAGACAAAGCTTAACTCCAGGAGAAATCAAAGATTGAAGAGGGAGAATATCCAAAGGCCAAAGTCTAGAGGACTTGGTCTCTCCGCCCGTCTGATGATAAGGTAAAGGGGTTGTTTAGAGGCACAAAGGGCCTAGAAGAGAATAAGCCCTTGGACATTATGTTTGAATGAGGTCCTATGTAGAGAATAAAGATAAAAGTGTTAGAGGAAGGCACTAAAGAATTAATAACCCCGTGGTTTTGAGCCATGGTCAGATGTAAATTGGATTGAAGGAAGCACCTGTGCAAAATTTGGATTCTATACTAATTTAAAGGGGGTTGTGGAATGTTTTCGACAAAATCTTGTTGCAAAACAAGAGAAAAAGGGTTGAAAGTGGTTTTTTTCAGGAAGCCATAACTTTCAATGGAGATATCGAATTGGGGGTAAGATTACAATCATTGGGAAGATGATTCAGAGGAGAATGACTTGGAATTAGTCTATTTTGGATAACTATTATAAGTGATATAATTTTCTTCATGAATTAAACAGAAAAGGTACCTGTAAATTTAATTGACAATTTTTGTATGATATGTATAATTCTAACAAGATGGTTGCTTCCAGGTTTGTCAAGATTAGAGGTATAATCAGATCAATTCCAGTCCAAAATCAGATATTAGAGTCATGGAAGCATGACAAAGCTTACAAAATTTGGATGAGGTACTACAAAAGAAATAATCCTCACATAGGATATGAAGATAGCAAGTTAAAAATTTCATTGAAGGGCATAGAAGGAAAAAACATAAGGCTCCATAGCCTTGAAGGTAGAAATTTGTAGACATTTGCAAAGATTAAGTGTGAAAGAAATCCACTTATGATATCAGAGTTCACAGTGGAAGCAATATGCCAATGCAAAGAGTTAGGAATTCTCTCTCACTTGAAAAGTGGCACTGAATGAAAATGGAATTCCATTGGGGAATGGTATTAAGTGGGAAAGAATAGCCAAGTGGAACGTGGTTGGAAAGCGTTCATACCAGAGAACCATAGTGCAGATGAGAAGAATGGGAGAACACAAGGAAACAAGGATTTGAAGGAGTTCAAGGACAACCAACTACAACATAAATAGATAAATGAACAAGTGATTTGAAATAGAAATGCACTAGAGTGCATGAGGCATACAATGAATTTAAATTGCATATGCATTAGTAGGCACGATGACAGTGAATTCTTGGTGCATATGGATATGTAATTTTGCATATGTACATGCTTGGATATGCATATAACATGCTTGTGAATTTAGAATAGTCTATTATTATGAGATAATGATTGATTATGACTAATGATGGATTATGTATTCAATAAAAATGATATAGCAGGGTTAAAGACATGGATGTTGTTGTTGCTTATGATTTCCATCTAGGTGAAGATCCATGAGGGTGGTAGGAATGGTGATCAAAATGATGAAGGATGAATTCTGTGAGCTTCTACAAATATCAGTTGGTCAGATAGCAACAATTAGGTTGATAACAACTAGGCATGTATTCATTTGGTTTCTGTTGATGCATACATGTTGAAGGGATTGAGGTAAGAATTCTCTTAGTTAATTTTCAATATTTAAATTGATATGTAATGGCCGAAGGCCTAGAGTATGTAAGTGTTGTTGATTCTAGAATGCATTTAGATAAAATATTGGTTGCATATTATGTTATGATTGGTTATGGGATCATAACCAGTTTAATTAAGGAGACATACTCCTTCTATAACAATGGATATCCATAGAGCTAGTCATGTGTGAGACCATAATATGGTTGGATATGGAAGGAATATAGCACTATGTGAGTTCTCAATAGTATCTACTGTATATCTGATGTTTGGACTGCAACCTCTTTTCCAACACTGTAGAGAACTTAAGGATTATATTCTTGGTGTTGTGTTTGGGTGGAAAATGAAGGTATCCAAATAGTTAGGCAAGCAGTAGGAAGTGTGTGGATGATGTGTTGATTCATTGGCCAGACCTTCCAACTGATCATGGTGGAATGCATGACATAGTTATGTGGTATTATGTATTCAATGCATGGATGCATTGTGTAGTTGTGGACATGGGTATTGGCACATTGATTGTTATTTTATCTAGTAATTAATTGTTGCATTATGAAAAGACCGTGGTGTTGAAAATGCATAATGATGTATAGATGCATTATATTTAATATGAATACTAGTTGAAGGTGATTGGATTTTCGTTGATACAATTCCAAGATCAGGTTTTGGAGCTAATACAAATGTTATGAGTGATATAACACGAATTATTGAATTCATTTTGGTGAATGCATGAATATATTAAATAACATAGAAATGATTATGCTAACAAATGAAATGATCTGAGTATTGCTAACTCATGAAGTTGAAAACCCTTCAGGAACTGTTAGATATTACAGCAAGAAATTTGCAAATTAAAGAAGCAACATAATGATAAATTACAGAAAATATCTGTTAAGGGGACAGAGTGATAAAAACATTTCTGGATAGAAGAAAGAAAATATTGGCTAATAATACATGTGCGTGTAATGATGAGTTCATTCCAATTGATAGTTGTATTAATAGAAGTGATTGAGTTGGAGTCGTAAACAATTCTAAGATCACTTTGTGATTTTGTTTTGAATTGTTACCATGAAAATATATATATCTTGTACATAAGATACTGACAATTTGTTTGGCTAAGGAATGCTGAAAATTGCAGGTAGGATGGTCTTGAATATGGTAGGGATGTAATCCCATAAGGAATATTGATATCTACAGCTACAGAGCCAAACATTATGAGCAAAAAGCTCATGCTTGGAAAATTTTGTTTTCTTGTATAAAACATATTTGACATTAAATATGATTGAAATTATTATAACAATATCTCATGATGACTGTATTTTTATGATATAGATGAGATGTTGGCTATTGAAGTTGGAAGCTCGCAAAAAAGAGCGGAAGAAGGAAATCGAGCTTAATGACGAAGGCATGGAATGAAGAAAGTCCAGTGGACTTGTTGCAGCAAGAGTTCTTGAAGCCACAACTATGAAACTTCCAGGCCGAGTGCACTGGAGCCTTGGAGAGAAGTGGAACAACATGAGGGACTGCATGACAGAGAAAGGGGTTCATTTCTTTGGGTTGTGCAGGGATGAGAGGGAAGGAGAGTTTGCTAGTTGGAACTGCTGCCAGAAATACAAATTCTGAAGATCATTGTACATGTTTTGGGTCAGAATACTTGTGCATACATGTTTAATTTTAGGCCAGAGTGACTATGTATATAAGAGTTGGATGGAATGCCTGTGTGGATTAAGGCCAATGAGCCTAGATTTCTAATTGTAATAACATTGGAATGATGTTTTGCATCAAGGAAAGTGCCAAAATAAGGGGAGGGGGATGTAAAATCCTAGTTTTAACCCTTATGAACTATAATGTATTATGTAATTGTGACTTAGGCTAGTGAGCCGGTAAAGTTGAAAAATGGCCAGAGTGCCTAGGAAATGTAATACTTCATATACATTAATAAAATACACCACTGATTGCAAGACATACAAGGACATAAGATATAGGGGGCTATGATTCCATGAGAGAGAGAGCTTGAGTGGATAAGTCTTTTTATTATTATTTTATTTAACCATAATTGATTTTATGGAGAAAAGGGGTTACATGAGATTCTTGGGGGAGGCTATGTGGTTCTTGATTTCCAAGTAATTATATAAACCCATCTTTGGTTTGTTTGGGGGTTCACTTGTTCTTATTCATTCACTGTACACCCTTCTCACTCTTTCATCTTTAGGAGCCTCATTCTTGCTGAATTAATGTGCTCTTGGTCTGAGCATGGATACGAATAGATGCATGAGAGTGGCTTGGGTGAAGTTGGGGGTAGCTCTTCCCCTGGTTTGTCTTCTTCCCCTTGCTCCCTTGTTCTTCTTCCTCTTCACTCCCTCTTTCTAGTTCATGTTATGTTGGGATGAGCATGGGAAACGAATGGCAGAAAGAGGAGAGGCATTGTTGAATGGCTGTAATAATTTGTTGATCATTCCAAGAGGGAATGTATGGTTGTGTGCATGAGATTGATGGTAGTTCATATATAACTGTCCACAACTATGAGTCCTTAGAGTCCCAATATGGATATTCTTAATGAGAAGCACTGGAGCCTTGGAAGGAGATGGAAAAACTGAGGGATTGTGTGGCAGAGAAGGGGGTCCATTCTCCCGAGGTTGTGCAGGATGGGTAGAAGAGAGCTGGTGTAATTTGGATTGTTGTGAGTGTTGAAAGGCCTGTGATAGATTGAGTGTTGAAAGGCCTATTAGTTATGAGACTGATGGAGGTTCAGATAGAACTGTCTACAACTGAGAACCATTGGAGTTCCAGTAGGGATATTTCTTGACCAGTAGCACTGGAGTCCTGGAGAGAAATGGGACAACCCAAGGGACTACATGGCAGAGAAGGATGTCCATTTCTATGGGTGGTGTATGTTGTAGGAAAATCTCCCTGCGGACAGGTAGATCACCTCTAAGGATTGACCTTAACCCTAGACAGAAAAATGCTTAACGTGGACACTGAATTTCTTTCAAATCTATCTAAACTAATGCATGAGAAGGGAGGATATCAGAAGTACCTTTCAATCGACGTTTGTCCCTGCACACTCTGATTTGCGCTCCAATCCTTTGCTCCTCGCTGAGGTCTGTGCACAAAACAAGATACAACCACTTCCTACTCTATTGACATTAGCTTGAAAACAAATCTATCACTAAATGATAAGTTCATGTAACATTAGACACAAACTAGAAAGAAACATTCCAAGCGTGTCATATTAATGAGAATAACGACAAAAGTACTTACAATCGTAGATGCGAATGCGACAGCTTCGTCAAGTCCTCTTTGTCTAACCCTTGCCTGAAAGATCCACAACCTGGGTAACAACAACTTCCTTGATCACTCTCCTTTGGCTGACTGTCAATTTCCTCCAAGATCATAAGTTTCATATGTTCAGTTCTTCCCCCTTTCCACCATCATAGAGCCTGTTTATATAGGTTAGGAGGGGTATAACCTCTTGAGTTATGTTTAGAACTAGTTGGGGACCTTCTCCTTAGATAAGGGATCTTTTGATGAAATCAAGAATTTGAGCACAATTGCCTCCTAATCTCGAATGATCTCCCCCTTATTCTCCTCAACGGGATAACAATTGACCCATAATAGGGAGCGCTCCTCCAAAAGGGGTATCAAAGCGTTGTAGCGCTCCTGGTGTGCCTTGGGAAAGTGCCAGCGCTCTTAAGATGAGCAGTGCTCCTCCAGAAGGGCCTAAGGGGCGTTGTAACACTCCTTGAATCATAGCAGAGGAGCGCCAACGCTTCTGCAGCTATAGTAGGGGAGCGTTCCCCCTCTAAATTAGTGTTTCAGGGCCTCTTTCAGGTGTCAAGAGTTATTTGATTCCAGTAGATCAGTTCTTGATCTTTAAATCAGTCATATGAGGTGTCATAAGTGCCTCCTTAGCGTCGTTATCACGGCATCATGTTCGAACATTGTTCGCGACACTAATGATCAACTTGTGACACTTGAAAAAGTTGTAGGGAAGATGCGACACTTATGATGACTGATAGGGACAATGCGACACTTATCCATCTGAGAAATTTTGACATGTAACAGTCACGTCTTCTAGTAATTTTGAGGCTTTGTCAATACGAGGGAAAAGGTAAGTTTGATGACTCCCTCCACATAACATACACAGGAACTTGACTCTACTTTTCTTCTTCCCAATGGTATCGTGACTAGTTGACGAGAGGTCATCAACATGTTGTTCATAGGCTGACGACATGGATTGTCGAGGGCGTGTAGACCAGTTTCAGGGCAGGGGGCGGTGATCAAGCATCACCTCACACTATGTATAGTGCAGCCTGCGACAATCTTCCTTAATAGGGTTTTTACAAAGGAAAATACAACTTCTTCTCTCAGGAAAATTTCTTCTCCCTTCTTTCTTCAGGAATTTGGGCCACTGATCCCTCTGAAGATGACATATAGGTTTACATCATTAACAGTCATAAGGATGACGAAAATAATGTGTAATAGAGACCAATTCTTTCAGCCTCTGGACTTCATGCTGAAGTTAAACCGCTAGCTTCTTAAGTTGGGGACTAAGTACCAACCATTCCTGGATTGCATTGGCGAATTCATATCTTCGATATTTAAAAGGTATGTTCTAGATCCATTTCTCATTTGATAATTGAAACCTAAGGAAAGAGTAGTGTTTTGTCTTGTTTTGTTCTAGTTTCGTAGTGAAGCTAGGGGGATTGATTTGTGTCTGCACTTAAAAATTAGCCTGATAACAAAATTGGTGACCATACTGGGGATCATATTGTTTTCCTAGTTTGTCTTACTTTCTTACTTTGGTTTCTTGGGTTTTTTTTTCTGAGTCACTAGGAGATCCATCTTGACTCTCTGACTGTTAAACTTCACTGGAAAAACCTTGATGCTTTTTATTTTTTCCATTTTTTCCTTTGATCATCGCACCCTTCTTTGAGGAACAATGCGACCATCCGGGATCGACGCACCCCACCTTTTTGACACAGTGCAACGATGCCACACTATATTTTTTCTCTAGCCTGTGGCGAACCGGGATCGTCACTCTGTGTTGATCTTACAGCCTGCGACGATTTGGGAAATTTTTAGCTTTTGGTGGGTTTTCCTTACCCAGATCTGTGATAAGTGTTTGGGGTGATTTGTTGGTTCTGTTTGCAGTCTGCTTGACAACTTTCAATCTTCTTTTAGCCATATTTGCTTTGTTTTGGCTTGTTTTATTTTGAAATATTTTATCTCTTTCTTTGAGTGTATTTCGGTTACAAAGCTTTGTTTTTCTTTAGAATTGTTTAGTGAAAAGAACACTTCTTTTTTCTGAATAATTTGTGCTAAATGAGAAACTTTGTTTGGGTTTTGTTTGTTTTGAAGTGATTTGTTATTTCTTTTAGCTATCTTTGAAACAAAAAATTTTAATTTCTTGCTTTATATTAGATTGGGAGCATATTTGCATTTGATGTAGCAAAATTACATGATTTTTGGCATTTTTGGTCTTGAATTCTAAAAAAAATCCCCCCTCATGGACGGGCGGAGCAAGAATCGTGTATTGGTGTACAGTCTCTTTTGCTCATTTCTTGAGAATCTTGATATTGATGAGTTTAATAAAAAAATTGGACATTGTGCATATGGGAATGATAAACGTTTTCTCCTTCTCATAATATAGCTTTCATCAAAGTGAAATATTTGCATTCTCATTTCTTTGCATTGTTTAGAGTCGGTCAAAACATCATTTAGTCCATGTCATTTTCCTCTTGAGTTACGACAACCTAAAAAATAAAGCGCTTATAAAAATCATTTAGACATTTTTATATTTTCTGGTAGGAAACCTACATTAGATTAGTTGTAGGGCTTTGGAATAGGCGTGAAAGATAACTTTCCAAAGCTGCAAACAAACATAGAATCTTGTGATAGGGAGAGTTTAAATCCACTTGCTACATTTTTTCCTGCAAATCCCTTCTCACACAAGGGTCAATCACAAGGATTCATTAGGACCGACAGATTTACTCACCCTACTTTGTCAGTCTTAGTGTAGAGATTGTGCGTATTATTGGGGGTCACTTGAGAGTATACCCACATTTATGTGTGGGAGCTCCTCGAGTTTATTTCAGGCTAGATACCCTTCCTTTTCACGTGGATCAGACTGTTGATTGTTTCCCCGGGAATCATTGGAGTAATTGGTAACCTTAGTGGCCTATCTCTTTAGGGTCTTTACACAAGGTGACTGTGGAGGAACAAGTCTTCACGGTACCTGGAATGAACGTTGGCCAAAATCACTTGGGCTCCTTGGATGGTATACCCACGTTTATGTGTGGGAGATTGCACCAAAGCGTAAGTCCGTTAAGCAGGTCGTCATTGTAACTTTTCCATCCGCTCTATCTCATCCCCTTCTTACATTGTCCTCATGACATCGGATTTCATCACCAACTAGTGTGTTCATTGTAAGAAGGTTTTGTTTTATTGTTTGCTTCCTATATTTTTAGTGTGTGCTATTTGTTTTCCCTAGAAGACTCTAGGTTGGATATTTATTTAATGGTTTCAGATCCTAAAACGACCAATGAAGGAACCCCTGCTCCAAGGGAACCTTTTATTTTTTCTTCTTACATAAACATTGGTCCTCCTCACATCGCTACTTTGAGCCTTCCGGGCCTCACTATTGGATTGTCAGTGTGGTTGTCTTCCACTCAAGTAATCCCGAATGCAGTAAGTGATTTGGTTGTAATCACTTCCCCCCAAGAACATCGACCTCTTGTTGATCCTTCACCTTCTTCACCTTCTTCACTTGCAAGGTCTTCTTCCATTTCATCTTCTTCGCCGAGTGAAATCTCTAAAGCTAGTAACTCGGTGGATAACAAGAAGACGAAAAGGAAGAATAAGAAGAAGAAACATAAGCAAGGGTCCAAATTTCCAACCATTGCCAAACATGTTGGAAAACAACCAGTTACTGATAATCATGCTGGGAGTGTTGATGATTCCAATATCACCCAAACAACCCGTAAGCCCAAGTACCCTTGTAGGCTTTGCAAGGGTATCCATCTCCTTAAGGATTTCACTGGTCTATCCAAGGTTATAGAAGCATTTTCCCCCAAGCTCCAAAAAATCCATGCTACAAAACCACTCAAACCAATCAAGCTAACTTTCTCCATGAGAGCTCCTCTTCCTTTATAATTTGAAGAGGATAAGGTGAAGAGGTTAGGATGATCCCACTAAATCATGAAAGTGAGTAAGATCCAAACCATTTGGAGGCCACCTCACCATAGAAGCTTCTCCTTCTAGAAGCATCGAGAAGATGCTCGTTTTTACCAAGTACGAAAATTGTCACACCCTAGCCATAGGGTAGCCTACGGAGACGTCGCAGACCCGTTTTAGGGCAGAGGGTGATGATCAGGCATCGTCGCACCCTGTGTATAGTGCAGCCTGTGACGATCTTCCTTAATATATTTTTTACAAAGGAAAATACAACTTCTTCTCTCAGGCAAAGTTCTTCTCCCTTCTTTCTTCAGGAATTTGGGCCATTGATCCCTCTAAAGACAACATATAGGTTTACATCATTAATGGTCATAAGGATGATGAAAATAATGTGTAAAAGTGGTGTCATCCTCCATAGTGTTCTACACTTCTCCAAGTGTTTTGTTGGTGTCTCATTTCCATCATATCTCTGCATCACATTGCT
This sequence comes from Picea engelmannii, assembly GCA_009831015.1. NCBI lineage: Eukaryota > Viridiplantae > Streptophyta > Pinopsida > Pinales > Pinaceae > Picea > Picea engelmannii. The sequence continues at coordinate 246,403 of ML803604.1, read as the reverse complement.
TCCATGCTCTGCGCCGAATCTAATATGTAGTAATCACTTACATTGGTACCAAACCTTAACTGTCTCTTTATGCGCACCCCACCATATTGCAAGTGTAGACTTAAGTGTAATATCTAGGGATAAGAGCCTCTGATTATCTGATACTTCCTCCTCATATTTCTCCAGGAACTCTTCTAAGTCACTTATGCCATGAAAACTGGGAGGTTCTCTGATTTTTGTACCCACCCATCTTACTGTGCAGTCTATTCTTGTAGATACCTCATGTAGGGATTGTTTCCAATTCTCCAGTCCTGTATCTGAATCAGAAGCACATGAGGTGATACTTCTCTAGTTGAGTATTCCATCTGTAGTTGGGTTGACATAATATTCTTCACGTGTGGTGGTTCTGTATAGCTGGTTGATTTCTTCTAAATCCAGACAGGTCGGTTCCACAAATATTTTGGCTTCGGATGTGCCCAACGGTGAAATGACCCGGTATTACCCTAACTCAAATGTCATCTTCCTTGTCTTCAAGTTGATTATGGCCTAGTTATCAAATGCTCAATCCAGCCCAAGCAATGTTGGATATGGTGTTGTGCCATCTACTATTTCAATGACTTTGAAGTCTGCCTTAGTGCGCACTCTATCCAAATCTATTGTCACTCCTTTCATCCTCCCTATTGGAAGAACTTTGTGTTAGTTTTCTAACTTCAGTTGAACTGGTGAGTAGCCTAACGTTGGCTCTCCCATGCATTTCCATTTCTTCTTTGGTAAGACATTTACTTTAGATCCTAGGTCCAATATAACATCTCCCATGTTGAAATATCTTATATTGGAATTCAATCTAAATTATTTGCTTGTCCTCCTTCTTGTATGGAGGTGATTGACTGTTTTTTGTTCTAACTTCCCCTCCACTTCTGTGTCACATATTTCTAACATATTTTGCAAAATTTTAACAAATGATGGATCATTCAGTAGCTTAACGCATGATTGCAGAAACATCTTGATAGTACTTACTTGTGCTATAAGTGGTATTTCACTGGTGTGATCCATTGATAAGGGTATCTCGTACATTGGTACATTCTGAGCATGTTGTGCGGTTGATGTAGATGAAACATCTTGCTTGAGGAACTCGTGCCTTGCTTCCTTGAATATTTATTTTTCTTTCCCCGCTTCAAACTGTTTCTGAGGTTCAGTATTCTTTTTCACCCATTGGTGTTGTGTTGGATCTTGTCGTACTGTGTAAAATCTTGTCTTAGCTCCTCCACGCATAACTATGTTGATATTTCTTCCATCGTCACTCACTTCTACAGAAATCCACTAAACATTCTGATTGTTCTGATTTCTCTTTTCCTGAATTTTTCCTAATAATGTTGGATAGTCCTCTGTATCATGATCTGTTGCAAGACAATACATGCATGTCGTAGGTGGAAGTGGAAATTCCCTTGTGTAGTGTCATGGTTGTTGTAAGTTATGGCATACTACTAGACCTTTGCCTCTTCCAAATCCTCCTCTACCTCTTCCTCCACCTCTGTATCCAGTTCGATCTCCTCATGGTACATTGTACTAAGGCATCTGATTATTTTGTGCGGGGTTATAATGTGGATGTGTATTATTATAATGAGGCTACACAGTGTTATATTGTTGCTGCACAACATTATATGGTGGTGGTACTTGGTTGAACTGAGGTGAAACTTCCCCTGTCATAATTTCTTCCTACAACCTATAGGTATCCGATGTTCTCTCCCTCATCAGATCCATTGTTCTACAATCTTTGTCATCATTACCCACTAACTTGCAAAAGTTGCAATATGAACTCTTGGGTATTGTCTAATACTTCTATATCATTGGACAATGATATAGATCATGTCCATGTGTTTTACAGATCTCACACCATGGTCCTCCTGTCGGCAAAGGGTTTGTTATCCCTCTTTCCATGTATTGTGTGAATGTTGGGCACTCATTCTTTTGGTGTCCTTTTGTCCTGCATGTGGTACACCAAACAACTTATCTTTTCTCTTTGCTCTTATTCTAGTTCAGTTGAAATGTGAGGTTCTTCAGATCCTCCTTCAACTCCTCTATTGTTGGATCTATCTTCTCATATTGGTTCTCTTCCACTTGTAGGGATGCATGTAGAGCCTCTGCTTGAGTTTGAAACTTCTGGTGCCTCAAAGGGTATTTTAGATGTGGTGTTGACATAGGGGAAGACCCTGGGTTCAGCTCCAAGAGCATACCAACAAGCCTTAACTACTAGCCCTTTCAGCAACACCTACGAAGCAAATGCAGTCTCACCTAAAGTAACTATGGGGGGTTGCAGGATAGAGATGTCTACAACCAAGGGGAATATCAAGTGGATCTAATACTAGAACAGTACAACATGCATATGTCACTTATCAACTTAGATCTACTCCACACAACTATCTATCAGATCTAACACAGTAATGAAATAACATTACATCAAAGGCCAAAGAACATAGCATCAATCACACATACCATACAAGATATATGTGGTTCACCCTCTCTCTAGGTCTATGTCCACAGAACTGTGCTTTATAATATATTAAGATGAAGCATACAGTTCTTGTCTGAGCTCTCAGATAGTAGATCTTCTCTCTTCTCCTCGCTATCTATCCCCTCCCTACAGACCTAGTTGTAGGGTTGATCTTCGCACCCAGTTGAAGATCTTACAATAAAAAAGGCTATCATACTCATCACTTCTCTCTCACTGAATATTACTCATTCGATCACACCACAACAATCATAACACCAACAATAGTAACAACAACCCATCCTAGGTCCTTTAGACCTCTATTTATAAATTAGAATCACTCACCGACATCCTTAGGCCAAAACCCTAGGTGTCTAAAACCCTAGGTCAACTTGACCCGCGTTTTCAAGGCTTTGCAAGCCTGTCTTTCCTTCCTTCCCGCGTGGTGCTCCAAAGCATCCAACGGTGGATTTTTCCTCTTGATGGGATGTCTAGGATCCGTCTTTCTTGCTGATATATCATCCTCGATCTCCTCATCCATCGGCTTGCTTCCTTTTACTTTGCTCCATCTTTTCTGCTCTTTTTCTCACTTCGACCCAATAACAGTCACTGTGTCTTCCACGCAGTTCCCATTTTTCCTTTTCTTCCTTGATATTCTCTAAATTTCATAACTAAGGGCCAAAAGACCCCCAACACTCACCTATGACTCGTCCTGAGGCACTTCATATCTGACCTTTCTATTTTACTTTGAATTCAGACTGCGCAGTGCAGCCTTTTCTTTCTTCTCTATGCCTCCTCTCCTTCCTTGTGCAACCTGTCTTTTGTTTGTCTGGTACCCAGTTTCAACTACACCTGGTACCTAGAACCTTTTCCTCATGCTTTTATTGAGAGCTGCAAGGCAGCTAGTTGTCATAATACAACTTCAGTCGACTCTCGTTCACTAATCCTTCCTTCCATTCTCCCTTCAAAGTCTTCAATTGTGCAGCTCCTCCTTCTGTAACATAGGCGACCTGATATGGCCTGAGCCAATACATTTTGAACTTCCCAGGATGTTTGATGAACTTAATTTCATATACCAGTACTAGATCACCTTGTTTAAATTCCTTCTTCTTAATGTGTCTATCATGGTAGGCCTTCTCTCTTTCTTTATGGACCTACTGATGAAATACTGCAACAAATCTATCTTCCTCCAGTTCGACCAACTGTGCAAGCCTCTCTCGAACAGTGCCAGTGGCATCCATATCTATAAAGGCAACAATTATTAGGCTTGGTACCAAATATTCCATTGGGACAACATCTTTGAGACCATATACCAACTTAAAAGGGGTCTGCATTGTTAGCTTCTTGCAAGTGGTTCTATAGGCCCACAGTACTGTTGATACTCTTAAATCCCAATCATCCATGTTCACACTGCAAATATTGGTCACCATTGTCTCCAAGATCTTGTTGAATGCTTCCACTATCCCATTTTCTTGTGGATGGTAAGGAGTGCTCTTTTGATGGTGGACTGCAAATTCCTCAGTCAGGGATTCAACTGTTTTATTTATGAAATGTGTGCCTTGATCATTCATAAGGATCTTTGGGAATCCAAACCTGGTTATGATGTCATCAAATATGAAACACATAGTTGTAGTTGCACTATAGTCCTTAACTGCTCTTGCTTCATCCAATCTGGTCAAGTACTTTGTCGCGGTAATTATGTACCTTGCTCCTGTGTGCTTTCCTGGTGGGTTTATAGGTCGCACGAAGTCAATGGCCCATTTCTCAAATGCTTGTAGGGTCATTTGTGGTGCTAAGGGAATTTCATATCTTCTGGATGGTTTCCCAACCCTTTGGCATACATCGCAGGCTCTATAATATTTTTAGCATCTTTGTGTAAGGTAGACCACCAAAGGCCATCTCTAAGAACCTTTTGCGCAGTTTTTTTCCCTGCGTAGTGTCCTCCTACAATTCCTTCATGAGCTTCTGTGAGGATCAATGGTCTCTCTACCTCCATAAAACACCTTCTCAATATCTCATCAGGTCCCATTTTGTATAGTTGTCTAGCTATAAGTGAGAATTATGTAGCATGCACTACTAGTTGTTTCTTATGGGGAATTCTATACTCACTAGGTGCCATTCTTGTTGACAGGAAATGGACTATCTCTGCGAAGTGGTTATCAATATTTCTAATGGTCAATAACTGTGCATCCGATAGTGCATCCTCCAAACTGGTCACCTCTTCACCATGTTCCAACCTTGACAAGTGGTCAGGACCTTTGTTCATTCTTCTCGGTTTAACTACGATCTCAAAGTTATATTCCTGAAATAGCAGAAGCCATCTGCATATTCTCCCCCCAACACTGGCTTTTTGACTAGGTATTTCAGCGTGGAGTGATCAATAAACATTTTAAAGTGTCCTCCCAACAAGTAGTGGCAACATTTCTGTAGCGCATACACCATGGCTAACCCTTCTCTTTCAATGGTAGTGTAATTAATCTCAGCTGTGGATATTTTCCTTCTAGCAAAAGGTAACGGATGGTCAATATATCCTTCCCCAGGTTGTGATAACATTTCTCCTAAGGCAATAGAAGACGCATAGACATGCACATGGAAAGCCTTGCTCTAATCTAGGAAAACTAGAATAGGTGCAGTAACCATTTTCTGTTTCAGTGTGTCGGAGCTCTACTGGCATTCTTCTTTCCAGTGAAATTGACAATATTTCTTTAAAATATTCTCCATGGGTGTTGTAATCTGGGCATATCCTTTAATGAACTTCCTATAATATCCAGTATGTCCCAGCGTAGTGCGTAGCTGTTTGACTGAAGTAGGAGGTGGCAGATCAACGATGATGGCAATTTTAGATGGGTCTACCAGCAATCCCTGCTTGCATAGAATATGACCTAATAGAACTCCAAATGGTGAGAAGAAGATGCACTTCTTTAGATTCAAGTAAATTTGACACTTCCTGCATTTTTCCAACATTAGCCTTAGACATTCAATATGATTTTTCAATAAACTAAAAATAGTCCAATCATCAAAATATGCTTCTAGAAATTTATGCAGAAACACCTTGAATGCTTCGACCACCACCCTGGAAAATATGGTTGGGGCATTCTTCAATCCAAATGGCATCACTGTATACTGGTAGGATCCCCATTATGTTGCAAATGTGGTCTTATGGCGATCTTCCTTGGCAATCCGGATCTGATGGTATCCTGAAAATCCATCTGTAAAAGAGTATACCTCCTGGCCTCCCACATTATCTAACACTTCGTCAGTGAATGGTGTAGGGAAGGGGTCATGCAAACATGCATCATTTAGCTTCCTGAAGTAAGTTTTAAACCTATAAAGTAAATAAATGCATATAGATTCTTAAGCAAAACAAAATTTAATCAATGGCTCATTCACATAGTACACAAAGATTTATACCGGAAACGCTCAACCGGAAAAACCTTTCTTATATTCATTATATCAAATTTCACCATTCACTATACAATATATACAATGTTTTTAGGTATTCTGTAGGTACCAAAACCCTAATCCCTAAAACCAGGATTATTTTAGTAAACCACTAAAAATAGAAAAGAGGGATCGCCAGACGCAGTTGTCAAATCTGACATGCCCACACACACACATGCAAATAATATGACACATACCCAACATTCTCCCACTTGTTGTTTTCTTTACATCCAGGGGTCCCAATATTATATAGTCAACAATCCATGACAACAATGCCCATTGTTACTTTACACCAGGAGAACTTTTCTATGCTTACAGACTTTGTCAATGAATCTATAACATTCTTCAAAGTGTCAACCTTTTCCAGCAACACCTTCTTTTCCTCAACCATGTCTCTTACAAAGTGATACTGAACATCAATATGCTTTGTCTTTGAATGATAAGATAGGTTCTTTTCCATGAATATTTCACTCTGACTGCCACAATCTAATCTCACTGCTTGTTGTACCAACCCAATACTTGAAGACAATCTTTGTAACCATACTGCTTCCTTGCTTGCATGAGTGGTTGCCATGTATTCAACTTCTGTAGTTGAGAGTGCCACTACAGTCTATCTTTTTCTCATCCAACTGATTTCTCCTCCAAATAGGTTAAACAAATACCCACTTGTAGATCTTTTGTGATCCAGATCTCCAGCCTAGTCTGCATCAACAAAGCCATGTATTTCCACCACTTTGTCCATTCCTGGTCTTCCTTGGTAGAAAAATCCATAACTGGTAGTGCCATGAAGATACTTGAAGACCCTCTTTACTGCTGTCCAATGCTCCTTCCCTGGTTTTGACATATACCTGCTCAAAACTCCCACTGCATGTGCAATGTCTGGTCTAGTATAGACCATTGCATACATAAAACTGCCAACTACACTAGAATACGAAACATGGGACATGTCCTCTTCTTCTTCCTCTATCTTGGGACACTGATCTGCAGATAACTTTACACCTATAGGAATAGGAACCTTGATCGGTTTACTTCCATGCATATTAAACCTATGCAATATCGTCTCAACATATTTTCTTTGATTCAACCAGAGTTTCCTGTTTGCACGATCTCTTTTAATCTCCATTCCCA
>ML803604.1:202484-226372 GCA_009831015.1 Picea engelmannii | reverse complement strand
ATAGTTTCTCATGACAAATCCTCTCACAAGAAATCTCCTTACAATCACTCCTTTGTCAACTAAGATTTAATGCAATGAATACATAAGGAGACAAAATATTCCAATAGAATTTGAAAGAGGAGAAAAACTTAGTGACAATACCCAAACAATGGTTGTCTCCACAAAAGAGAGATAGATGAAAAAATTAAAACCAATGTCCCCTCTTTATATACAGTCACCAAGCCATAAATTGATAATGAACTCAATGTTTTCAAGCTATCTATTATTTCTTGTCTTTCCATTAATTTATCGAATTGTAAAATTGATTTTGGACCAACAATGGTTGCACTAGATAGCAAAAGGAACTCTTCCCTTGCTCTAGGGATGAGATCACTTCATCGGAGGAATTAATCAAGATTGTTAATGAAATTTAACTATGGGGAAGTAATGAAAAATAGATAACATTATTTTCAAGTTCCAAACACATCATATCTAGCTAAAAAATGGATTTTCTATGTGAAACACACTGCATGGAGCTTGTGATGTGCTATGCATTAGTCTAGGATAATAGACCACATTGCCTACTAGCTGGAGTGATCCCATATAGATTCTAAGGTCTAAAATAAACAATAAAAAACAATGGAGAATGTTAGCCTACATCAACATAGCTAAGGAGATCTTTCCAAGGGTGTATGAGAGGTAATAAATGAGGGAAATTGTTACCCAATGCCTTTATGAGAGAAATTATTATCATGCAAATAGTTGGACTAAGCATTACATTTAGAAACGTCATTGTCAGGAATGAAAAGAGAGAGGAAAATAAAATCATTTGGGGTAGGGAGGTAGATGGAAAAATCATTGAGGTTGTAGATCAAGAAGAACCAACTAGAGGTGAGCGATTTTCCTAAGGAATGAAAATTTTTTATTTGGGAGGTCAATGAGGAAATTCACTAGGGTTGGAGGTAGGGTGTGTGTTGGCCATTAACCAAGTTTTGGATATATTTGGTCAAGTTTGACCTATTTTGGGACTTCGACAAGCTGTCGAAGGCGGAGCACAAGTCGAAGCAGAGATCGTAAAATCTTGGCCTCTTTTTAGGGATTTTTGGGTTTTGGGCTTATGTAACGGGTATGGGGATGTTGGCCCATGGGTTTACCCATGTTTAGGCCCACTTTTTAATGTATAAATAGATGTCTAGGCGATGTAAGAAGAGACACGAAGGATGATATAGACATATGTGTGATGATGTGCTAAGTGCAAGTGATAGTTGTACATGCTTTGTGCATATTGTGTGAAGCTTGCAAGGCTAAGTGCAAGTGATAGTTGTACATGCTTTGTGCATATTGTGTGAAGCTTGCAAGGATAAGTGCAAGTGATAGTTGTACATGCTTTGTGCATATTGTGTGAAGCTTGCAAGGCTAAGTGCAAGTGACTATAAGAGTTTGTGTAAAGGCTTTGTGTTGTAACCTAGCTCGAGAAAGGAGGATCTAGCTAAGTGCGCAGATCTCCTGTCCTATGCGGAGTAGGATCTTGTGGCTCTATACATGTAGACGATTGACTGAAGATAATAAAGAGAAGAAGAGTTGGTGGACGTAGCCCCAGGCTGGGGGTGAACCACGTATATCCTGTGTTATGGCTTCTTTGTGCATTGTGATTGTTTATTGTTCATATGGTTAATGCTTAGTGTAGTAATCTATGCTTAGATGGACATGATATGATAGCTTAGTGCTTAGGGATGTGAATGAATGTTAGATCTGATATGTTTCCTTATGCTAAGGGTTTAGATGTGGTAAATCTGAGTGAATACTACATTGCTCTATAATTAGGGTTTTGTCTGCGAAGTAAATACAGGTTAAATACTAGTGAACTATAATTGTTAGGTGTTCTATTAAGGTGTTGTAATCACATATCTATGTCCCAGCTAAGGTTGCAGACACCGGAGTCCTGCAACCACCCCTGTCTCTACCTCGGGTGAGACTTCATCTACTTCGCAGGTGTTTCCAAAAGGGTCGGTAGTTAGGGTTTTGTTGGTGCGTTGTTGAAGCATTGAACCCTGGATCTGCCCATGTGCCAACAGTGTGTTTTAAGCATTAAAGTATTATACCTAAGTATAGTATCATAGCCGACTATTTCAATTTGAAAAAAATTACGCATACAGATATGTATGAAAATATTCCATTAAAATTATATAATTTAGTATTAAAACTTGTAATTTTGGTGAATATTACCAATATATGCATATTTTATGTAAACAATACATGAATTTTCAAAGAGAAAATGGCAAATTGGTGAATATATTTTTTGAAAAAAAGTCTAAAAAATAGCCAATTGGTGAAAATTCACCACTAAAAAAATACTCTGGTTAGAGGTTAAGAAGAACCTCCAAGTCATCGATTCATAAAAAATAGCGACTCTACAATCCTTTCCCACAATCTATAATAGAAACTTTCTCACCTAATGGATTAATGAGGAAAATATTTAGCCTAGGAAGGTTGTTGGCCTCCGAGGTCAACAATTTAGCTTTTCTTCAGTGAATCATTGTTCTAGGGTGTTTGTTGGCCTCCAGGGCTAGCGATTTATCCTTCCTTGGGAAAATCATTTAATTAGGGTGATTGATGGATTTTTAGGTAAGGGATGTAACCCTCCATGTAGAAAGAATCAATTAAACATCCATGGAACTATTTTTTGGTACTTAAACCCCATTCATATGAGAAGTTAATTGTAGATTGAGCCTTCCTTTCATAGATTAATAACATTAGGATGTTGTTGAGACTCGCATGCTTCCTTGAAATCATTGAATTCCAAGTTGAGTGACCTCCTGTTGGATGCAGGTCAAGTCAGGAAGAAAGGATATTTTTGGAGGAGAAACATGCAAGGAGGAAAGGACAGCTAGAAGGAAAAGAATCACGTGTAAGATAAGCAGGTGATGCACACATGTAAGGAAGACCTAACGACGCTAGGGTTAGGGTTTTTTTAATGTATTGTAATGGCTGGTGAGCCAAGAATATAAATAAGTAGTACTTAGGGGAAGAGAGGGATAGACCAATGGAAAGAGGGGCACAGAGGAAGGGAGAGGTGTAAGAACTATATGAGTCATTAAGCTAGTGAGCTAGGGAAGTAGTGAGCGACTCGATCCCGAGGGTTAGATCATAGGCTAAGAGCCTGGTGAGATATAGTCAGCCTCATAGGGATTGAGGTGCCTATGGAAGAGAGTAATATCTAAGATTGTAAACACATGCGGCATGATATAGTACTAAACCATAATAAAATCTTGAGAGCCAGATATTTTTGGATATAGCCTAGGAGGGGGTGAACCATGGTAACACCTGTGTTATGTGAATGAATGTATGCATATTTATGATTAATTGTTGAATGGTAGATGAATGAATCAGTTAGTTAGATCTGATATTCCACATGCATGAATGGAATGATTGTTATAATTAGATATTAGAATGGATGAATAAAGATTACAGATTACAACCACAAATCTCCACTCATTCTTAGGTTTCAAACACCTAAGTATTGCATCCATCCATAGAGTTATCTCGGGTGAGACTGCACAGTACACTCGGTGTGTTGCGTTGCCTTTTGGTCTACCAGAGGGGCCGATAGTTTTAAAGGGATTTTGTTGGGATCTTATCAAATCTAAGCCAGGTTCAATCTATGATGGTAAATTAGGATCAAAATAACCTATAAATAATATTAACTAGAAAATACAAAGACCAATAGAAGATTAAAATCCAACAAATGGTTTTGTTTCTGGTTGTTTGGAAGAAAATGGGATTGATTATGTGAGATTTGTGGAATATGCGTCAAAAGAATGTCAGATCGGACAACAAGACACTGAGAGAATGAGAATATAAAAGGGGATGTTGAGACTGTGGAATCCAATGAAGGTATAGATAGAGAGTTAGTTGAAGACAATCGAGCTAGAGTTTGTGTCGAAAGATAAAAGAAACATGAAGTTGACACCGCGCAAATATTTGGACAAGTACGTATTCAACAACTTGCATGAAGTATTTTTCTATGATTTCCCGCATGTATTGCAAAAGTGGATAAAAATATTGAAATACAACCATCCTAAAAATTGGATCAGACAACTAGAGTGGAACCCTGAAGAGATCGTGCAGTTACAATGAGTTGATAATAAGTTTACGTGTGCAGTAGATTTCTGGTTAGACAACATTGTTGCAGGATTTATCACATAATTTGTAGTAGATACAATGAAGTCTTACAGCGCAGCTGAACAAGATTTATTGAAGGGACCTCGAGGTAGGTAGACCAGACCATTATATACTTCCATTAAGATATTACTATATAACAAAGGTGTAATGACAATGGAGTTAGAAAAACTAAACTTCCCTGCGTGCATGGGGGAAGGGGGGAAGCACTGACAAGAGAAGGAGAAATGGAAGGAGAAGTGGATAAAGGAAAGAAGGAGGAGGCCTTGGACCCAATTATGATGGACGAAGACTAGATCAAGCGGATCATGGAAACAGCCGGAAAGATGCGTAGTGGAGTACCCTACCAATATAAGGTGAACACCAAGAAGAGATCTGTAGACACGAGGGAAGGATTGACAAGTGATGAAGAGGAGTTAGAGGATCTCTGAGCTATGGAGCAGATTGAGGAAATCATACATGCAGCATATGAGAGGAAGACGAGAGGTCCAGGAGTGGGAATATAAGGCAACACTCATATCCATATCAGTGTTAGTGTGGAACCCATAAACCTATGTGCGACTAATACACCAAGAATAACACCACCATTTAGACAACTGAATTTTGAGAGAAAGAAGACAGTAGAAAGTACATATACATAAGGAACAAAAACTAGGGGAGCCAATTCAGGAAGAATTAGTCAAGTTTCTACACCACGTGGAGGTAGTAGTTCAACATTCAAGATGGAAAGACATGATCCCACCATCAAGTTACTAGAATTCAAAGGTGAGGCGTCGGAGGACCCAGAGAAGCACCTGTTTATTTATGAAAATATCTGGAAAGTGAAACAGATCACAGAACATGAAACTAAACTCGGACAGTTAGCTATCATGCTAAGAGATTGCACACTGGATTGGTACATGAGTTTAGCTGCAAACAGTCTTCAAGGGACAACCAGAACGATTGGAGATATCAAGAAGTTGTTGATAAATGAATTCCAAAACCCTAGTTCAGAGGATCAATACATGAACGAGATGATAGAGATTAGACAGAAACCAAGAGAATCTGTATGGGAAATTGACTAGAGATTCAAACGATTGAAGGGAAAGATAAAGTATGTCATGACAGAATGCAACATAGGTATCTGTTCGTCAATTCACTGCTACCACACTTGAAATACCCGTTGTGACAAAATAAGTTTCAGACACAGGAAGAGGCTCTACAGGCAGCCCTACAACTGGAAGAAAACCAATGTCAGAAGACAAATCCAGCCATAGAGGAGTTCAAGGAGGATCTAAAGAACTTAAAATTCCATCTAAACTAGAACAAAGGTAAGGAAAAAAGAGAAGTCATTTTGTGTATCACATATAGGAAAGAAGTACACCATAAGAACGAATTTCCAACATTCTCATAGTACATGGCAACAGGAATGGAAAACTCGTTGCCAACAAGAGGAATATGGTGTGACATATGTAAGAAACAAGGGCATGATTCATATCACCGTCCAATGATGCAGAAGTACTATACAGTACCAAAGAGATCATATTGAAACTTTTGCAAGTCAGTAGACCATGATGACAAAGATTGCAGAACCATGGACCTCGTGAGGGAAAGAACATCAGATGCATACAAGGTGCAGGCAAAAATAATGACCGGGCAAGCTGCACCACAGTTTAACCAAGTACCAACCCTGTATAACACCGTGCATTAGAAATATAACATGGCGCAACAACAATATAACACTGCGCAACAACAATATAACATTGTGCAACTACAATACAATATTGCACAACCACACTATAATCCCACGCAGTATAACCAGGCACCTCAATATAATGCACCACGAGGGGATCGAGTTGGATACAAAGGTGGAGGAAGAACAAGAGGATGCTTTGGAAGAGGTAGAGGACCAGTGGTATGCCATAATTGTCAACAACCAGGACACTATGCAAGAGAATGTCCACTTCCACCCGCAACGTGTATGTATTGTCGCGCATCAGATCATGACACAGAAGAATGTATGACACTATTAGGGAAGATCCAGGAGAAGATAAATCAGAACAATAAGAATTTTCAATGGATTTTGGCAGAAGCGAGGGATGAAAGAAGAAACATCAACATAGTTACGCGGGGAGGAGATAAAATAGGAAACGACATAGTAAGACAAGAGCCAGCACAATACCAATGGGTGAAGAAGAATGTTGAACCAAAGAAGCAGTTTCATGCACAGAATGAAAAGGAGACATTCAAGCAGTCTAGACAAGAATTCATGAAACCAGACATTGCATCAACATCAACTGCGCAGTATAATAAGGAAGTACTAGCGTACGAGATGCCTCCATTGTTGGATCACACCAAAGAAGCACAACCACTAGGACAAGTAAGTACAATTAAGGGTTTTTTGCAATCCTGTGTTAAAATACTAAATGATCCATCCTTTGTTAAAGTATTACAAAATATTCTAGATAGATGTAGCATAAAGGCAGAAGGAAAGATAGAACAGAGAACAATTAACCATCTACATACAAGAAGGAGAAAAAACAAGGAATTCAGACTGAACACCAACATAGGAGATTTCAACATGGGAGGTATTATATTGTATTTAGGATCTGAGGTAAGTGTGCTACCCAAGAAGACATGGAAATGTATGGGATAACCCACATTAGGATACTCACATGTTCAACTGAAACTAGAAAATCAACACAGAGTCCTACCAGTTGGAAGACTAAAAGGAGTGACAGTAGATCTGGATGGAGTGTGCACTAAAGCCTACTTCGAAGTAATAGATATAGTGGATGGAACAACACCTTATCCAACATTTCTTGGATTGGATTGGGTGTTTGAAAATCAGACCATAATAAACTTAAAGACGAGGAAGATGACATTCAAGTCAGGAGAATACATCTTCATTGCGTCGTTGGACCCATTAGAAGAGGAAATGTTTGTAGAACCTACTTGCTTAGACCTGGAGGAGATTAACCAGTTGTACAGAACAACTACGTGAGAAGAAGATTATGTGAACCCAACTGCATATGGGGTACTCAGTTGGAGAAGCATCACCTCATGTGCATCAGACTCAGATATGGGATTAGAAAATTGGCAGTAGCGGTTTCACGAAGTCTCCACAAGAAGATGCACAAGAATAGACTATGTAGTAATATGGGAAGGTAGGGAGATAAGGGAACCTCCTAGCTTCCATGGGGTGAAAGACTTAGAAGAATTCTTGGCAAGATATGAAGATTAATTGTTAGAAAATCAGAGGCTCTTAGCCCTGGATATAGCACTCAAGGAAACACGTGCAAGATGGTGGGGTGTGCACAAAGAAACAGTCAAGGACTAGTACTAATGTAAGCGGTTACTGCGCATTAGGTTTGGCGCAGAACGGGGAAGCAACCACCTGCAGAAATATGATGAACATGGGGCACCATCAGAACCCTTGGAGAAGTGCATAACATTATGGAGGATGACACCACCGGAGGAATGGCCTCATCATTTTGTTCACACATTAGAAGGGATCCCAAGAAACTGGTATACAGACTAGGAATTGCACAGAGAAACAACAAAATAGACAGTACTACAGTAGAACTTTAGAGTCACTTTCTCATTTGAGCATGAGAAACCCAACATAGACTCATCACTTAAACAAATCAGAGGGGTGATATTCATTAAACAACTAGAATTTGAACTCATGACAAAAGAACAACAATAAAACAAACATATAATAAAAGAACTATTGTCATGCTACCACGTGTAGGAAGAAGCACCAAACGAAGATGACCAATGAAATATTCAGATTGAGGAAGTTGAAGGAGAAAGGGAAGTGGAAGGTCCACCTATGGAATCAGAAGTATTTGTTGTGTTGATCAAGGTGAAGAAATTCAACATTGGGATAGTTCAGAATCCCAAAATGGCTAGCATTGGAGACTACTTGGATGAGCAAACAGTGGAAAGCATAATAGAGTTACTGCACGAGTACAACAACCTGTTCCCAACAACATTCAAAGAAATGAAAGGAATAGAAAGAGAGCTAGGTGTAATGAAGATACCACTCAGCGTTGAGGAAAGACCGATCAGACAATGAACATACAGACTAAACCTTATATATAAGAAAAAATTCAAAGCCTAAATCGATAGGATGTTGGAGGCTGGAATCATAGAACTTGTAGAGGAATCAGAATGGGTAAGCCTGATGGTAGTTCAGGAGAAGAAACAAGGAGGAATAAGGATATGTGTTAATCTGAGGAAGTTGAATGATGAGAGCCTACATGACCCATTCCCTACTCGTTTCACAGATGAGGTGTTGGATAACGTAGAAGGACATGAAGCTTATTCATTCATCGATGGATTCTCAAGATACCATCAGATCAAGATAGCCCTGGAAGACATATACAAGACCACTTTTTCCATGGAATGGGGATCCTACCAGTACACAGTCATGTTGTTTGGACTAGAGAATGCACTAACAATATTTTCTAGAGTAGTCATACTTGCATTCAAAGAATTAATCCACCAATTTCTAGAGGTATATCATGTTATGGACAATTTATAGTCTGTTGAAATACCATGTAGAGGTGTTGAGGTTGATGTTATAAATATGTAGGTAGTGTCAGATATTGTTAAACATCAATAAGTGCATCTTCGGAACACCCTTTGGAATACTATTGGGCCATATAGTATTCAAACAAGGCTTGCTAGTAGATCCTGCCAAGATTGCAGTAATTGTTAATCTACCACCACCGAAATAATTCTGTCAGTTAAGAGAAACATTGGGACACATAGGATACTACAAGAAAATTCTAAAGGGATATGCACAAATCACTGCGCCAATGGAGAAATTGTTAAGAAAAGACAACAAGTTTCAGTGGAATGAGGATTGTCAGTGCGGATTGGAAACCCTGAAAGAGAAGATGGTAACCTTACCAATAATAGTATTCCCATATTGGGAAAAGACATTTCATGTGCATGTATATGCATCGGCCATATTAGTTGGAGCTATACTAGCGCAACCAGGATCAGGAGAATTGGACCATCCTATAGAATTCGTTAGAAGAAAACTATTAGAATTGGAGCAGAATTACAATACCACATAGAGAGAAGGCTTAGCTATGGTCTATGTGCTTCAGAAGTTTAAACACTATTTATTGGGAAAACATTTCAAGATGTTCATAGACCATTCAACTCTCAAATACCTTATCAACAAGCCAGTGTTGGGAGGGAGAATTTGTAGATGGTTATTGTTGTTCCTGGAATTTGACTTTGAAGTAATAGTCAAACCATGGAATCTGAATGCAGGACTTGATCACCTGTCGAGGATCACTAATGGAGAGGAATCTACAAATCTAGAGGACAAATTTCCCGATGCATAGTTATTTTCAGTCCAAGTAGTCGATGAATACTTCACAGACATCATTCAATACTTGAGTACATGGACTACGCCACAAGAATTCAACACTATGCAAAAGAAAACCCTAGTAGTCAGGGCTATAGACTATCAATTGATTATAGGACACTTATACAAAATGGGTGCAGATAGCATCTTGAGAAGATGTGTGCTAGAACATGAAAGACCTAGTATTTTAGAAGAAGCCCATGAAGGAATAACAAGAGGAAATTATGCAAGCAAAGCTACCACACATAAGGTATTGTGTGCAGGACTATGGTGGTCGAATGTTCACAGAGACTCAAAGGACTACTGCCAAAAATGTGATGTATGTCAGAGGATTGGAAAACTGAATAGAAGGGACGAGATGCCCCTGAGACCACAAGTAACCTTGCAGGTATTCAACAAATGGGTAATAGATTTTGTGGGACCAATTAAACCACCAGCAAAAAGGTCAGGAGTGAGGTACATTATTACTACGACAGAGTACTTAACAATATGGGCAGAAGCAACACCAGTAAAAGATTGCAGCAAAGAGACAGTAGCACACTTCTTGTTTGAGAAAGTGATCACTAGATTTGTATGCCCAAGGATTTTGATGAGTGGCCAAGGGTCTCAATTCATTAACAACACTATTAAGGATATGAATGAGGAGTTTGAAGTTTACCATCAAAAGAGTACACCATATCATCCTCAAGCAAATGGAACAGTGGACGCCTTTAACAAGATCCTCGAGAATGCACTGACAAAGATCTGCAACGTTAATAGGAACAATTGGGACTTGAAGATACCAGCAGTATTGTGGGCGTACAGGACCACATGTAAAAAATTGACAAGGAAGACACCATTCAGATTGGTGTATGGACATGAAGCAGTGGTGCCATTAGAGTTTTTAGTACCTGGTCTGCGCGTAGTAGCAATTACCAACATGACAGAGTGAGGCGAAAAACAGGAAAGGCTAAGTCGGTTGATGATCATGGAAGAATATAGGATTATAGCAGGGTTTCATGAAGAAGTATAGAAATCAAGGGGAAAATTTTGTCATGATAGACACATCAAGAAGAAAAATTTCAAGGAGGGAGACTTAGTCTAGGTGTACGATAACAAATCTCTTCAGCACCCAGGAAAAATCATAATGCATTGGTTAGGACCATACGAAGTAAATACTGCCACATATGGGGGGGATATACAGTTGAAGGACTTAGGAGGAAAAAAAAATCAGAGGGATGATCAATGGGATTCGACTGAAACTGTATAGGGACAGTCAACCTCCTAGCACTTTCAAAAAAAAAAAAGGCACAGCAACCAATGGGGTATCGTGTCGAACTTCAAGAGATAGAAAAAAAGGGGTAGCACGATGAAAAGAGAATTTCCATGCACACTCGGACATGTTAGCACGATGGAGAAAGGACCAACGGTCACTAAAAGGCGAAAACAACAAAAATGGAAACTACAAAAAATAGGCGCCAACGGATGACAACAATCAAAATTGAATGAAAAGAACGATTAACAGGAGACCGCATTAATTGCGCCAACTGGCGACAAAAAGGGAATTCAATGGAAACTACACGGGAAGCACTAGTTCATTCAAAACACAAATTGGGTAATGTCTCTGATAAGTTTCACACGATTCCTATATAAGGTAAGCACGCGAGGATCATAAGGGTTATTGTGTGATGCAGGAGCATCATCAGCAAGCACACATGGCAGGACAACTCAATGCCTCAGAATCATTTTGGAATCTTAAACGCTGGTGTTTACTGCAAATCTTCTGGAACTGATTGAAAAAACAGAAGAAGATCAAATGCTTGGAAGTTGAATGATCATGAGTGATCTGGGAGTTTTCATTCCTAGTCTTTAATGTAACTGAACTAAGGTAGCAATTAGGTTTTGTTTTCGAGTAGACAAGTAGTCGGGGGGGGAACCCTAAGAACCCTCTGAGATAAATAAAGGTTTTGTACGCCCAAATGAGGCTGTTGCGAGTTAGTAGGAAATTTCTGAGTTTTTAGTTGTTATTTGATCATAGTTGTAGCCAATTTACTTCTGAATGAATATAATAGAGAAAAAATGATCCAATGCATGGTGTTGTTACTGTTTACAATTCCCTGTTATTTTTGTTTTCATGAAGGAATGAATTTCATTACGAATATATGAAATTGTGATATGTTTGCATAAGTTCCAATTGTATCTCTTCACTGAGTCATGCAAGGTGTGCACACAGTCCACAAGAAGTGCGCTGATAGATTTTGTTTCGAATCAAAATCTCAGAATAGGTAGCACGAACTTTCCCTTTGCAAGGAGTGCAAAGTGACCACTATGAGGCATGCATAGTCATCCGCAAGAGCCCAACTCTTGCATAAGAATATGTTGCAAGGAGTGCATAGACCCAAAATTCGACTAAGTGTTGAAGTAACTCTGTAAAGAGTTAAAGGGATAGAAGGGGGGATAAATCTCAAGAGAGATAGCGGGAGAAATATTCAAAGGGAGGATAGTTCTGAAGGTTTCACAAATCTTCGGCTAAGATCCATTCAGGAGGGAGCGGGATCATTCCAGACCGTTGGATCTAGGTAAAGCACACGAGTGTTAAGCCTTTGCATGCTCATAGAAGTGAGGATTCGCTGAAGTCCTGAAAAGACCAGGGGTCATCCATCGTCAAGAGGTACAGGTGGCGGAAGATCCATAACTCCGAGTAAAAGTACTCCGAAATTTTTGTGAGTAAGGAGAAAGTGAAATCGTTGAATCCCGGAGAGTCAAAGCGTCGAAGTGGATAGAAATTGTTCGATCAAAGGGGAGACACACATCATTATATCATGGACTCCAGGTGAAACGCTACAGGAGCAAGTGAGTGTAGAGGAGTTGAAACTCCCGAAGTCCGAAGCTCCAAAGTGAATCTCGACCGTTGATCAAGAAGGGTGCTAAGGAGCGTCGATCTGGTCTTGGTAGAAGGTGCCAAAGTCCCAAAGAAGAATATAGTCATTGATTTGAGGAGGACACGTGGCAGGAATCAGTGGACTTCGAGTAAATAACCGAAGAAATTTGTGACCGTCGATCTGCAAGAGACATGTGTCGATAGATCTTGGATTTTGAGTGAAAGTACTATGGGGAAAGGTGATTACGCAAGAGTTGAAATCCCAGAAACCTGAATAGCTGAAGTAAGTTTTGGTCGTCAATTTGTGGGAAACATGTGTCAATAGATCGTGAACTTCAGATTAAAGAATTTTGGGAGAGTGTGAAGGTTGAGAATTGAAATTGTTGAAGCCCGGAGTAGCGAAGCATATCACAACCATTGATTTGAAAGGGCCACGCGTCAACAGATTATGGAGATCCAAGAGGGTGTGATCGAGAGAGAAGGAGACAAATCTCAACCATTGATCAAGAGGTACGACCGAGATCACAAGATCAACGGTCAATCTTGATTGTGGGGACAGGAGGTGATCAAGATTTAATTTTCTTAGAGCGGGCCGCAATTGAAACCAAGGTATTGCAAAAGGGACACGCATCGACGGATAGTGAATTGCGGGGAGAAAAGTGGTGTGGTCTTAAACCAATTTTGTTCGCTCCACAACTATGCATTATGTGAGGTCATATGAAGGAAAGGACCTAGCAAGGGGGGCTAGCAACTGTTAATTTAATTCTTCGAAGAGACCCGAAAAGAGCTCACGGGTTTGACAGAACCTACACGAAGATGAAAGGGGACCTTTGTATACTTATTGGGGTCTAATAAAGGCCCAAAGAGTCGATCTGACTCCGGGATTTTGAATGATCCTAGACTGGGAGGTCGAGCAGCCCTTAGGAGAGAAGGGGGGTCTGCATCAAGTGGTATCAGAGATGAATTTTTTCTTGCAGACAACAGGAAAAGGAGAGGAGACAAAGGAGTTCAAAGGTGTACTCTTTGTTTGAGAGATAGTCAGCACAATGCCATCGAGGAGACGAGTGGATCCACCTTTAGCCAATTTTGTTGTAGAAAGAGAAATGTGAGATATTCGTGCAAGATTAGAGGCAATGGAGGCAGCGCAGAGGAGGGCAGCTGATGCTAGAGACATCAACGATGCAGAGATTGAAGAGGTACAAGTAGAATAAGTTGTAGGGAAAAATGTTGTTGAAGAACGCTTTCTGAGAGCAGTTGTTAGATTGGGAGCTAGAGCCAATATAGAGGTCCCAATGTGTGAAGGCAATTTGGATGCTAAAGAGTTGATGGATTGGATAATATACATGGACAAATATTTTAACTATGAAGATGTCTATGAGGAGAAAAGGGTGAGGCATGTTGTCACCAGGCTAAAAGGACATGCAGCACTGTGGTGGGATGAACTGCAGGCTGAGAGGAGAAGTAAGGGAAAACAGAGGATAAATAATTGGGACAAAATGGTAGCCAAGCTGAAGGCTAAATTCATGACCAAAGATTATCATATCAATCTGTTCAAGAAGCTTCAAAACTTGAGATAGAAGGGTATGATAGTTAAAGAGTACATAGGGGAGTTCTACAAGATGAACATCAGAACTGGACAAAGAGAGAAAGATGAAGAAAACGTTGCCAGGTATATAAATGTCCTAAGGTATGAAATCCAGGATGAGATCAACATGATGTCAGTGAGGACAGTGGAGGATGCTTATCAGTTTGCATTGAAGGCAGAGGAGAAGTTGGCTAGAAAACAAAGCTAATGAGGCAGAGGTAGGATCCTGGCCCCAAAAAAATGCAAGGGAGTTTCCCATGACAAGGCACATAAATCCAAGGACAAGACTGAAAAACCGCACAGTCACTCGGAAAGAGGAGGAAGTTCCCAAGGAAGACAGGGTGGTGGGATAATTTCTTCTAGAGGAAGAGGAAGGAGAATAGGAGGAGAAGTAAGGTGTTATGCCTATGGAAAGACATGGCACATGTCTTGGGAATGTCTCCAGAAAAAGAAAGAAGGAGGAGTTAAAGCTCACATTTCAGAAGCATAGAGAAGGAATGTTGAAGCAAAAGGAGTAGAGGATGGAACATCCCTGATGTTGAGAAAGGTTCTCTTAAAACCAGAGGCAGAACTTGAAAATTTAGTGCAGAGGAATAATTTATTCATGACAACTTGCAATACTAAAGATAGAGTATGCAAGGTGATAATTGACAGTGAGAGCACTGATAACTTAGTATCCACAGAGATGGTGGAGAAATTGGAGTTGGTGACAACTACACATCCGAAGCCATACAAAGTCTCATGGTTGCAGAAAGGACACCAAGTAATGGTTACTAAACAATTCCTTGTTGAATTTAAGATAGGAGGATATAGATATGAAATCATTTGTGATGTAAATCCCATGGATGTACGTCATATATTGTTTAGAAGACCATGGCAGTTTGACAAGAATGTCATTCATGATGGGAGGAATAATATATATACCTTGGAGAAGAATGGTAGGACACACGTGTTGTTTCCAATAGAAGAGAAGAAAGTGAAGGAGGAAGCCAGCACAAGCATACTTCTCATGAGCGGGAAGGAACTCTTGAAAGAAGTCAAGAAGGGACAGAAGATGAAACTTGTTGTGGTGAGGAAACCTAGAGTTATCATTACAAGTACTTCAATGGATGATTTACCTAAAGAAGTTCAGGAATTGTTGAATAATTTTGCTGACATAGTGGTGGATGAGTTTCCTAACTCATTGCCACCCATCAAAAGTATCAGCCATCATATTGATTTGATACCAGGAGCAAGTCTTTCAAACAAATCAGCATATAGACTGACACCTCGAGAGAATGAGGAGGTAAAGAACCAAGTCTAGGAATTTTTAGATAAAGGTTTGGTCAAAGAGAGCTTGAGTCCATGTGTGGTGCCAAATGTGTTGAGCCCAAATAAGGATGGAGGATGGATAATGTGTACAAACTCAAGATCCATTAACAAGATCATCATCAAGTATAGATTCCCTTTTCCAAGAATGGATGATTTAATGGACTGTTTAAGTGGAGAAAATTTATTTTCTAAGATAGATTTGAAAAGTGGATATCACCAAATAAGAATGAGAGAAGGTGATGAGTGGAAGACAACCTTTAAGACAAATGAAGGTTTGTATGAGTGGCTTGTTATGCCATTTGGATTAACAAATGCCCTGAGTACTTTTATGAAGTTGATGAATGAAATACTGAAAGATTTCATTAGCAAGTTTGTGGTTGTATATCTGGATGATATATTGGTCTTTAGCAGGACCAAAGAGGAGCATTTGAACCACCCGACACTAGTAATGAGGAGACTACAATAGGATAAGTTGTTGATAAACCTGAAAAAGTCCTCTTTTATGGAGATAGAGCTCATTTACTTGGGTTTTGTGATCTCTTCAAATGAACTGAAGATGGATCTAGATAAGGTGAAAGAAATCAAATAATGTCCATCACCAAGGAGTATGTTTGAGGTAAGAAGCTTCAATGGATTAGAAAGTTTCTATAGGAAGTTCATCATAGATTTCAGTGGGATTTGTGCACCAATGATGGATACAGTGAAGAAGAGGCACAAGTATTTCAAATGGAAAAAGGAGGCCGAGAGGAGATTCAATATAATGAAGGAGAAAATAACAGAATGACCAATTCTAGTCTTACCAAATTTTGGAAAGACATTTCAAGTGAGATGTGATGCAAGTGGACTTGCAATTGGAGTATATTTGAGCCAGGATAATAGGCCTGTTGCCTATTTCAGTGAGAAGTTGAATGAGACTAAGAGAAAATACTCCACATATGATAAGGAGTTTTATGCCATAATTCAAGCCCTGAAGAAATGGAGGCACTGCCTTGTTCCACAGGAATTTGTCTTGTATAGCGACAACCAAGCTTTACAATTCATAACCAGATAGGAAAAATTGAATCAGAGGCATGCAAAGTGGATTGAGTTTATGTAGAATTTTACTTTTGTCATAAAACATATTGTTGGGAATGCTAATAAAGCAAGAGATGTTTGATTCTACAGGAGTTTCATGTGAAGACCTTGGGGTTTGAACACCTAAAGGAAATGTATTATGATGATCCAGATTTCAAGGAAGCATACGAAGCATGTGCAAATCCTGTGCTGAGAGACAAGAGCCAGTGGATAGAGTATATGATTCACGAGGGATTGTTGTTCAAGGGAAATCAATTGTGCATACCAAAATGTTCAATGAGGGATAACCTTCTGAAGGAAAAGCATAGTGGAGGATTGGTTGGATATTTCGGCCATGAAAAAACGTTTGCACAGTTGAGCAGTTCATACTATTGGCTAGGTATGAGAAAAAAAGTGATAAAATTTGTGAACAGATGTAGAATATGCCAACATGCAAAGGGTAAAAGACAAAACACTGGATTGTATCAACCATTTCCAATACCGGAGAGGCCTTGGGATGCAATAAGCATGGATTTTGTGTTGAGACTGCCAAGAATGCAAAGAGGATGTGATTCCATATTTGTGGTGGAGGATATATTTTCAAATATGGCACACTTTATCGCATGCCAAAAGACTAGATGCAACACATGTTGCAATTTTTTTTTTCAAGGAAGTTGTGAGACTTCATGGACTACCCATGAGCATTGTCTCAGACATAGACACTAAATTTGTTGATCATTTCTGGAGAACACTGTGGAAGAAGTTGGGGACATATTTTTCCTTCAACTCATCTTAGCACCCTCAAACAAATGGATAGACTGAGGTGGTAAACATAAGTTTGGGAAACTTATTGAGGAGTCTCATCACTGAGCATCATAATCAGTGGGATCAGATTCTACCACAAGCAGAATTTTCATACAATGACTCACCAAATAGGAGCACTGGAAAGAGCCCATTCCAAATATTTTATGGAATGAAACCAAGCGGAGTATCTGAGTTGAGAGAATTGGAACATAGTGAGATCAGAAGCGTTGGAGCAGAATATTTTGTTGCAGAAATGGAGAAGCTCCATAGCCAGATCAGAGGACAGTTGCAGAGCTCTAGCCAAGAGTACAAGCACAAAGTTGATCAACATCACAGGGAATTTCAATTTGAAGTAGGAGATCAGGTTCTGGCACATCTTAGGAAAGAAATGTTCCCTAGGGGAACATATAACAAGTTAAATATGAAGAAGATAGAGCCATGTAAGATCTTAAGGAAGTTTGATGCAAATGCATATGAGATTGAGCTGCCAAATGATGTGGGCATATCACCCATATTTAACGTTTCAGACATGTACCCTTACAGGGAATATGACATAGAGGGATCAGAAGATCAAGAGAAAATTCAGTGGGAGAAACAAATGCCTATAGAAGAAAAACCACAGATGGAGAATATCGGTGATCAGAGGATTGGAAAAAATACCAGGAGGAAGACCTATTTTGATTATTTGGTCAAGTGGAAGGGACACCCAATAGAATATGCCAATTGGGAAAATGAAGCTGATATCCAGAAGCATGGAAAGTCAGTGCAGGATCTCATGGACAGGAGACCATGAATTTTTTTCCAAGGGAGTATGATGCAGGAGCATCATCAGCGAGCACGTGTGGCAAGAAAACTCAACACCTTGGAATCATTTCAGAATCTTAAACACTGGTGTTTACTACGAATATTCTGGAGATGATTGAAAAAACAAAAGAAGATCAAACACTTGGAAGCTGAATCATCATGAGTGATCTGGGAGTTTTCACTCCTAGTCTTGAATGTAAATGAACTAAGGTAGCAGTTAGGTTTTGTTTTCGAGTAGACGAGTAGTCGAGGTGGGAAACTCTAAGAAACCTCAGAGATAAATAGAGGTTTTGTATGCCTGAATGAGGTTGTTGCGAGTTAGTAGGAAATTTCTGATTTTTTACTTGTTATTTGATCATAGTTGTAGCCATTTTACTTCTTAATGAATATAACAGAAAAAAATTGATCCAATGCATGGTGTTGTTACTATTTGCAATTCCCTATTATTGTTGCTTTCATGAACGAATGAATTTTGTTACGAATATATGAAATTGTGAGATGTTTGCATAAGTTCCAATTGTATCTCTTCGTTGAGTTGTGCAAGGTGTGCACACAGTCCGCAAGGAGTGCACTGATAGAAACTGTTTCGAATCATAAGCTCAGAAGAGGTAGCGCGAACTTTCCCTTTGCAAGGAGTGCAAAGTGATTGCTGTAAGGCGTGCACATTCGTCTGCAAGAGCCCAACTCTTGCATAAGAATTTGTTGCAAGGAGTGTATAGACCCAAAATTCGACTAAGTGTCAAAGTAACTATGTAAGAGTTAAAGGGATAGAAGGGGGGAGAAATATCAAGAGAGATAGCAGGAGAAATATTCCAAGGGAGGACAGTTCTGAAGGTTTCACAAATCCCCGGCTAAGATCCATCCAGGAGGGAGTGAGATCATTCCAGACCGTTGGATCTGGGTAAAGTGCATGAGCATTAAGCCTTTGTGTGCACATAGAAGTGAGGATTCACCGAAGTCCCAGAGAGACTAGGGACATTTCATCATCAAGAGGGACAGGTGGCAGAATATCCATAACTTCGGGCGAAAGTACTCTGAAAGTTTTTTGAGTAAGGAGAAATTGAAATCGTTGAAGCCCGGAGAGCCAAAGTGCAGAAGTGGATAGAAACCATTCTATCAAAGGGGAGACACATGTCGTTAGATCATGGACTCTGGGTGAAATTCTCTGGGAGTAAGCGGGTGTAGAGGATTTGAAACTCCCGAAGGCCAAAGTCCCAAAGTGAATCTCGATCGTTGATCGAGAAGGGTGCCAAAGATCGTCGATCTGGTCCTGGTAGAAGGTGTCAAATTCCTGAAGTAGACTAGAGTCATTAATTTTAGGAGGACACGTGGAAGGAATCTGTGGAATTTGTGTAAAGAACCAAAGAAATTTGTGACCATCGTTCTACAGGAGATATGCGTCAACAAATCTTGGATTTCGAGTGAAAGTACTCCAGGGAAAGGTGAGTATGCAGGAGTTGAAATCTCTAAAGCCTGAATAGCCAAAGTAATTTGTGGCCATCAATCTATTCGAAACATGCATCAATAGGTTGCGAACTCTGGATAAAAGCATTATGGGAGAGCGTGAAGGTTGATAATTGAAATCAGCGAAGCCTAGAGTAGCGAAGCAGATCACGACTGTTGATTTTAAAGGGCCACACGTCAACAGATCACGGATATCCGAGAGGGCATGATCTAGAGATAAGTAGATAGATCTCAATCGTTGATCAATAGGTATGACCGAGATCACAAGATCAACGGTCAAGCTTGATTGCAGGGCCAAGAGGTGATCGAGCTTTAATTTTCTTAGAGCGGGCCGCAATTGAAACCACGGTATTTCAAAAGGGACACATGTCGAATGATAGTGAATTGTGGGGAGAAAAGAGGTGTGGTCTTAAACCAATTTTGGTCACTCTACAATCATGCGTTACGTGAGGTCCTAGTCGAGTTCATATGAAGGAAAGGACATAGAAAGGGGGGCTAGTAACTATTAATTGAATTCTTCAAAGAGGCCCAGAAAGAGCTCGCGGGTTTGACAGAACCTACACGAAGAGGAAAGGGGACCTGTGTAGACTGATTAGGGTCTAATAAAGTCCCAAATATTCAATCCAACTCCAGGATTTTGAATGATCCTGGATCGGGAGGTAGAGAATCCATTAAGAGAGAAGGGGGGTCTACATCATTGTGAAATTGAGAAAAGCACAGAGCGACAGGGTATACGAGGGAGAAAGTGAGTTTGCAGAAGTTACATAACCAACTAAGATCGGTGGAGAACATATTTACCACCATGGCACCACCCAAGCTAGGAGCGTCGAGACAGGCCTGCAGTCGACCTCAAAGCAACGTTAGAGCACCTCATCAGCCATAGGGAAGCCAACAACAACCACCTCGGCCTCCAAAATCTGTCAACTTGGATGAAATCTCGTCGCCCAATATGGAACCAGGTAGCCCCACACTAGTGGGGGAGGAAACCCAACATACAACACCAATGAGCATGGATATCGATATGCTAGAAGTAGGACAGAGCCAGCAAACCCAGGATACAGGAAATCCTTCGTGCTCTGAAATCCTTGAGGAATCCCTGAGGGTTAATGGGACGGTCCCGAACCAGACATAAATGACCGTGCCATAAAGGTCACACACAGCCACGTTGGAGCAGCTACAGGAGGGCATAGTATAATATGTCACTGGCTGGGCAGAGGAGTATGCAGAAGAGAGAACAATGGAGGTTGGAACCTCGAGTCATCCACCACGGTGGAAGGGAAAACAGCCAGTAGTAAGAACACCATGCAAGAAAGCTTCCACAACCATAGTATTACCATGCATTTCGGAATGGGTGCGTGTCATGGGTAACTTGTTAGGCCACATGGAAAAACTACGGTACTCGGATCACAATGTGACAGACACAGACAAGTTTCCAGAGTTTTCCAAGAAATTTTACCTAGATACTGTGGGTATAGGACACTTCGGAAAACCAATTAACCAACCAAAATAGTGGGCAGCTGGATTGGCCAAAACTTAGATTCTAGGCAAGTTGGAGATCCTGCACTTTGGAAGGGGTCGGGACATAACCAACTGTGTCAAGAAGCTGATGGAATTTACCCACGAAGGATACCTATGGGTGGAAGAGGTTGTCTCGATAAATGTAGATCTCATTACATATATTATAGGGCTACCACCTCAGGGGGAGACACCTACGCAGTTCCTCGATAACAAAACGAAGGAGAAGGCATTGGCCGAGGAAATGAAGAAGACGTATGGCACAGAAAGAGGGTCACACGGAATCATAATTAAGTGCATTAGTGATGCAGCAATAAGTATGGCCACAAAAATCATGGCGTGCAATTTACTCAGGAAGTGTTGTAAGGAGGATGTCCCTGTCGAGGTCATCGCAATTGCAGCATAGTGTGTGGAGGGCACTATACTCAACTGGGCCCCGTACTTGTTAAATATGTTCTTGGAAGACGACAAGGACGCGTAAGACCTGGGGACAGGATTTCACTATTCTTGGTTACTCGTCCTGATCACCTTGGTCGGATAGAGGGAGCCTAAGTATACATACTTTGCTGAGAGATCCACTTGTTTCTGCGCATCGCGATACCTATCATTGGGGAGCACTTCAGACCCTAAAAAGAAAAGTGTGAATGCAGACATGTTTGTAGGGTATTACAACGACCTACAGGAAAGCATTGCAAACACTTGATGGATTACGCCATAAGTGGTCGAGCAATACCAGGTCATAGCCAACTTTAAAGCGACCAGGAATGCAATATGGATCCAAGCACGAAAGGATCCCAAGAATGAATTTCTACAACTATGGTACTGCGTCAAGGAAGAGGACGTAGAAATGGCCATCAAGGATTGGCACGATGACTAGAGGGTTTCAGACATGAATCAAGATATGTTTGTGGATAAGGAGACTAATGCAGGGCAAGAATAGACACCTGCAGGAGACAAAATGATGCCCAAGAATCCAAAGCCAGGTCAGAACCAGATGCAACAGAAGAAAGGGGGTACGTCCAATAAAGGTACTCAGGTGGGGAAGAAGAACAACACCTAGGCACCGTAGGAACAGGAGAAGGATACTGAGACAGCACAGGGGACCACATCAAGTGCTACTCAGCAGGAGCAAGGCCATACCAAGAGGCCAATCATCCAAACAGGGGGTGCTTGCAAGAAAACTAAGGCGCACAAAATGCCACCATAATACACAATCACTAAGGACGATGCGGACCTCGTGGCCCAAATGGTCCAGGATAGAACATCAGAGGATTTTGACGAAGCCCAATGCCAAAGGGACATGATTCAAGATGAGTTGGACAACATGAGGCAACTCCTCGAGAAAATCAGAGAAACATAGAGGGTTGAAAGAGGAATCTAATCATTCCCCACAACATCACAGACATGAGCCAAGGTTGGATCGAGAAAGTAGGATAGGATCCAGATGACAGCACAGTCGAGCTCTACATTTCACATTACACCCAACATGTTGTGCATGGATTAAAATGTGGGCTAGACACCCTTGAAATATCTATCCCAAATACATTTTGTAATGATGTGGATACCAACCAAGGCATTGTATAAACTACAAGTCAACATCGTGCAGGAGGTACAATTACACGCACACACACACACAACAGAACTACAGAAGATGAAGGACAACAGAGAAGCGTTGTAATTGGTGCTCGAGCAGGTCAAGCTCGAGACCAAAGACAAGAAATATCATGTGGATAGGCTCGAGCAGGGATTGGATTTAAACTATGACAAAATTCCAAAGAGCGCGCAGACAAAAAATCTCACGACGATGCAGAAAATTGATCAGATTGTGCAAACAATCGATCAATACAAGTAGGAAATCGAGAACCTCTAGGAACAACTCATCCCTACCACTCCCCTGGAGGTGAAGGAGCAAAGGAAGAAGGAAGCAGCAACACAGATGCAGGAGATGGAATGACAAGTCTGCATAGCTACCGACTTGTTTGATAAAGCAGCACAACTATGGACAAATATGGAGGAGGATCAATAGGTCCAACAGTGGGACCAGGAAGAGGAGAATATAAGCGCAACTATCCAGGACCTCAAGCAAACGAAGAATACGATGCAGATCACTTAGCGCCTCAAAGGAGTATAGGATATGAAGAAGCTACAATTAGAGATCATAGTCATGCAGACACAGAAGAAGGATCGACAAGCTCAAATGGAACCTCTCCAAGAGCGGGCAGTGGAGGTCATTGCACAGGAAGAAGAGGCAAAGAAGAACATAGTACAAACTCATGCAGAGTGCACAGAGATGATCAACAACGATATTCTAGTGCAAGTATTGGACGCACTCAGAGAAAAGACTGTTTAGGCTCAAATATAAGAAAAGGAACTCAAAAATAAGTTCTAGGCTCTTGTAGGAGTTGTGGAAGAAGAACACAAAGTTTAGGTGGCTCGGGACGAGACACATGTCAACATTGGGGGCCTATTGGTTGTAGGTCGAGTCAGGAAGAAGGGATATTTTTGGAGGAGAAGCATGCAAGGAGGAAAGGACAGCTGGAAGGAAAAGAAAAAATTGTAAGAGAAGCAAGTGAGGCGCACGTGCAAGGAAGACCTAACGATGCTAGGGTTAGGGTTTTTGTAATGTATTGTAATGGATGGTGAGCCAAGAATACAAATAAGTAGTACTTAGGGGAAGAGAGGGGTAGACCGATGGAAAGAGGGGCAAACACGAAGTGAGAGGTGTAAGAACTGTACAAGTCATTAAGTTGGTGAGCTAGGGAAGTAGTGAGAACCTCGATCCCGAGGATTAGATCATAGGTTGAGGAGCCTGGTGTGATATAGTCAGCCTCACAGTGATCAAGAAGCCTATGGAAGAGAGTAAGACCTAAGATTGTAAACACGTGCAGCATGATATAGTACTGAACCATAATAAAATCTTGAGAGCCAGATCTTTGTGGACGTAGCCCAGGCGGGGGTGAACCACA
>ML803604.1:161652-176802 GCA_009831015.1 Picea engelmannii | reverse complement strand
ATCAACTTGGTCTAATGTGTCTTTAGGTGAAAGTGTGATTCTTCAATATGCATTAGTATGCATTTATAATTATATAATCAAAATATCATGATATGTTCTAGACATAGATTGATCTAACGACTCATATTCTCCTCGATAATAACAACTATTGTTCCATGCCTTAACACCCCATCCGTCCATGATCTCTATTTAAAGAGCATGGAGGGTCATTTTCTAATGATTAATTATTAATAAATCTTATGGGAATTTTTTTTCTTTTACATTAATAAATTAAATCAAGTGACTATGTTGGTTGGGGCAGTGGATTGTTTCCCTCTTAGAGGGTTTTAACCACATAAAAACACTAGTGTTGTGATCTTTGATCTGGTTGTGTGTGTTGTTTCTTAAGGTGTTCATCATGTGTGGGAATACCCTGTTTTTTATAACATGGTACTAGAGCCCATTTGAAGACCCACTCTTGTTATTGATCAAGATATTGAATCTATGCTGCCGCATTTTAGGGTTCTTTTATTTCTATACATTTATGGGCTGAATAGATGATTCAATTGTGTCTGAAGCACTACTTTCAGTTGGAAATTATTTTTGTTTCACTCAAAAAAAATTATGGTTGCCCAAGATATGGTCATTTTTGTCAAATTTGGAGGTATAAACTCTAAATATGTCATTTTAAATTATTTTTTTGAGTTAATATTTCAATTTAATTGTTTTAATTCCTGGTTTGCTAACCTTTTTGGTCAGCATGTGCTCTTTTTTGTGCACTCTATGCTATCTCTAAAAATAAAAAACAAAGTGGAAAGTGTTTTATTTTCTGCATATGCTTTTGCTCTACACTTTATGCGAGCTTAACAAATAAAAAATAGAGAGAAAACTTACATTTTCCAAATAAGCTAACCGACATCTAACTCCATTATTATTGAGATTTAAAAATTACTTTTTTGAAATTTTGCTTGTTTTTGTGTGCGTGTTGAATTTTTTTGTAAGAAAAAACAAGGGGTTTTGGGGTAAGCATGCACTTCAAGGAAAAAAATAAAAAATGAAGCCCCCCTCCTCCATCAAATTTGACGTATATTTTGAATTTTATTTTATTTAGTAATAGTTCTTGAGTTCAAGTCTCTATTTGTTTAAGTTACTTTTTGAAAAAATTCGTAAAACCTTGAGTTATCTCATAACTTTATTGTAAAGTGCATTTCACTTAAATTATAAAAATGAATCATTATAAAGTAACTTTAATATATTTTTTAAGTTACTTTTACAATGTAGCTTTAATTTATAAAGTAACTTCATTTTAAAAGTGGTTATCACTTATTCGATAAAAGGGGGTCACTTCATAAACAACTTATTTGTAAAAGTGATCTTATTGGAAAAGTTAGGAGGAAAGAAAAAATCACTCAACCACTTTATTGTGTATCCATCACCACATGGGCCAACTTCTACCTACCATGTGGTATTTTGTTATTGTTTATGCATTTTTTTTAAATGGCATAAATTTCACATCCAAAGTCCATTTTCAATACCGTTTTTTTTTAACTATCTATTTTTTTAGGGATTTCCATCCAAATAGACGATTTAATTTTTTGAATTCATATTACCTGAATATTTTTTAATATGGATACTCCAAAAGATATTTTGCTTACCGGTATCAACTACTTCTCATGAAAATCCTATATGGAGGATGTATTACAAAGTAAATGATTGTATCATATTACCTTCATAAAAGAACAAGACCCCACTAATACTAAAAACAAATCCAAATGAGATAATAATAATGATGAAGCACGTGGGTTAATCATAATGTCCATCTCTCCTTATTTACAATTTCACCTTCAAGGAATTGATGACCCATATGAAGCTTGGGATAAGGTGGAAAAGGTATTTGGTAAACACAATGTGATTCAAGAACACCAACTTGAAAATAAAATAATGACTTTAAGTCCCAATGTTTTACCTTGCATTGAATATTATTTATCTAAGTTCAAAATAATTAGAATTTTTCTTGAAGAATGTAAAATAGATATGAAGGATGACCGATGCATATACGTTATTATTTCTAAGCTTGGTAGTGCATATTCTATCTTTATATCTGCCTTTTATGTAACCAAAAAATCTCTAGGGTATTGTTGGTTGTGGAGGTTGATTATCTCCTTGATTGATATGCAGGTATGCCTAGCCCCCTTCTGCCGAGGGTTCGGGGGCTGGCCCTCGAATGAAGGGGGTCCGGGGGGGACCTACCCCCCTGATTGGGGAGCATGGGGACCTGTCGGCCCCGAGCAAAATGTTTTTTGGGAAAATTTCCTTGTAAAATATTTTAATTTCATAGTCAATCTGGACCATTCATTATAAGGTCGCAGATCTGATGGTAGAAGTTATGTTAGAGTTGTTTTTCCTAGAAGGAAACCCTCTTTTATGAGGGAACTGTATTACAGTTGTGTATGAGTGTGATTATTATATTTTGAGAGAGGATACTGCGAGAGAAATAAGAGGAAGTTACAGCAGGCGTGTTGTAGGTTTTATCCCTTCATTTTGTTGGATAATAAAAATGAAGGACCTAGAAATTTCTCTGGTGGACGTAGCCCACACTAGGTGAACCACATATATCTATCTCTTTATTGTATTGTGTATCTTCTGTGTTTTATTTCCACATTTGTCTTATTTTATTGCTCCACGATCATGCTTTTCTAACAACTGGTATAAGAGCGAAAGGTAACTCGTAGGAAAAGAGGGTTCCTAGTTTGAGTGGGAGCAATGGAAGAAGAGGGAACATTTAAGGTCAAGAAATTTAACGGCCAAAACTACCATCTATGAAAGATGCAAATGGAATATTATTATATCAGAAGGATATATTCCTACCATTGGGAGGATTAACAAAGAAGTCGACGACCATGAAGGATGAAGAATGGGAGGTTCTTGATAGAAATGCACTAGGAACGATATGGTTGAGCCTGACAGCGTTGGCGGATTTCAATATTTCAAAAGAAAATACAACGAAGGCTCTGATGGATGCATTGGTTAAACTGTATGAAAAAACCTTGGTGTCCAATAAGGTATTTCTAATGAAGTGATTATTTAATATGAAGATGTCAGAAGTTGGGTCTGTCGCTGATCATTTAAATGAATTTAATACGGTTACTATTCAACTAAGTTATGTAAAAGTGGAATTTGATGACGAGGTTAGGGATCTTCTAATCCTGTGCTCATTGCTAGAAATATGGAATGACTTGGTCATGGCTGTAAGTAACTTTGTCTTTGGTTCAAACACCCTAAAATTTGATGATGTTGTCGGTGTTATCCTTAAAAAGGAAATGCGACGGAAAAGCACAGGTGAAACATCAGGTAATGTGTTGAACATGTAGAACAGGGGAAGACAAAAGGATAGAGGAAAGGGCTCAAGGAATAGTGGGAATTCTAGGAAGGGCAGATCCAAATCCAGACTAGGATAGATAGAGTGCTAGAATTGTGGGAAGAAATGACATATGAAGAAAGATTGCAGAGCTCCAAAGAAACAAAGAGAAGGACTTCAAGAGCAAAATCAGGAAACAAATGTAATAGGTGATGTGTTACAAGATGTTTTGATTATTTATGTAGATAATATTTCTGAGTCTTGGGTAGTAGATTCAGGGGTTTCATTTCATGCTACATCCCATAGGAAACATTTTCTAGATTATGTTCAAGGTGATTTTGGACAGGTTCATTTGGGTGATGATGCACCATTAGAAATTGTTGGAATGGGTAAGGTACAAATAAAGCAAAAGAATGGAAACCATTGGTTGTTAAAAGAGGTAATACATGTTCCAGATCTAAAGAAAAATATAATTTCAATAGGGAATTTGGAAAGTGAAGGCTGTATATCTATATTTACAGATAAGGAATGGAAGGTCACCAAAGGATCATTGGTGATAGCAAAAGGAGAGAAGGTAGGTACATTGTATTTATGTATTGGTAATATTGACGCTTCTATCTCTTTAACTTCTGTAGGAGTGGATACAACACTGTCGCATCATAGGCTTGGACACATGAATGAGAAGAGGATGAAGATAGTTCACAAAATAAATTTTTTGCCAGATCTTAAACAAATTGATTTGGATTTCTGTGAGCACCGTGTTTATGGAAAACAAAAGATAGTCATATTTTTCAGAGTCAGAAAAGAAAAGAAGAGTGAAAGGTTAGAGATTGTGCATATATATCTATGTGTACCAACTCAGGTATCATCTCTTGATGGATCTCATTATTATGTTACTTTTATTGATGATGCAACTAGAAAAACTTGGGTTTATTTCATTCGACAAAAATCTAATGTTTTTGATACTTTTAAGAAATGAAAAGCTTTGGTTGAGAATGAGACAAGAAAAAGGTTGAAGTGTCTCAGATCAGACAACGGAGGTGAATATCACAGCAACGAGTTTGATGATTATTGTTCATACCATGGGATTCGTAGAGATAAAACAGTTCCAGGAACATGACAAGAAAATGGTGTGTTAGAAAGGATGAACAAGACAATCATGGAGCATGCAAGGAGTATGAGATTGGATGTTGGGTTTCCCTTATAGTTCTGGGAAGATGTTGTAGATATTGTTGTTTACTTAATAAACATAGGACCTTCAAGCTCTTTGGATGGTGGAATTCCAGAGGAGGCATGGACAGGTAAAAAGGTAAGCTATTCCTTTTTGAAGACTTTCAATTGTGAAGCATTTGTCCATATTGATAAAGAAAATTGAACAAAGATTGAGCTAAAATCCAAGAAGTGTACCTTTATTGGATATGTTGTTAATGATTTTGGTTATTTCTTATGGGATTATGAAAATCATAAAATCATTAGCAGTATACATGTCATATTCAATGAAAAGGTCATGTACAAAGATCAGTTGCAGGGAAAGAAATAGGAAAAAAAAAACAGAATACACAATGCTTGATGAAATCACTGAAAAAGAAATTCCAAAAGTACGAGAAAATAAAAATGTACAACAACAAGAGTATCACGTACCGCAAAATCCTGCAAGTGTTGTTATAAGTTCTACCAGTTTAAGTAGACCCCCTGAACGGTACTCTCCTTCATTGTATTATTTATTGTTTACTGATTCTAGTGAACCAGAAAGTTATGAAGAGGAAATGCAAGTAGAAGCTAAAAAGAAGTGGGAGCAAGGCATGAAAGAGGAAATGGACTCCTTGGTAAATAACCAAACTTGGGACTTAGTTCAGCTTCCTATAGAAAAAAGAGCATTGCAGAATAAATGGGTTTACAGGTTGAAGGAAGAAGATGGAGGAAAAAAGTGGTACAAGGATAAACTTGTTATAAAGGGGTTTGCAAAAAAGAAAGGTATAGATTTTGATGAAATATTTTCTCCTATTGTTAAAATGACTTCAATTAGAACTATTTTAAGTCTTGTGGTAGTATAAGATTTGCATCATGAATAGTTAGATGTAAAAACAACTTTTCTCCATGGGGATTTGGAGGAAGATATTTATATGCATCGGCCAAAGAGGTATGAGGTCAAAGGAAAGGAGAATTTGTTATGCGGGTTGAAGAAGATCTTGTATGGCCTAAAGAAATCTCCAAGGCAGTGGTATTTGAAGTTTGACAGGTTTATGACAGAACAAGGTTATAATAGATATCATTCTGATCACTTTGTTTATTTTAAAAGGCTAGAAAATGGAAGTTATATTATCTTTCTATTGTATGTAGATGACGTGTTTGTTGCAGGGTCTAATATGCAGGATATAAATGTGCTCAAGAAGAAATTAGCTAATTCATTTGCGATGAAGGATTTGGGTGTTGCAAAGAAAATCCTTGATATGAGAATAACAAGAGACAGAAAAAATCACAAATTGGCATTGTCTCAGGGTGAGTACATAAAGAAGGTGTTGGAGAGGTTTAGAATGCAGAATGAAAAACCAATTAGTACACCTTTGGCCAACTATTTCAAATTAAGTAAGGAAATGTGTCCCAAAACACAAGAGGAGATAGAATACATGTGCAGGGTCCCTTATTCATTAGTAGTTGGAAGCTTAATGTATGCCATGATGTGCACAAGGCCAGATATAACACATGCAGTGGGAGTTGTGAGCAAGTATATGAAACATCCATGTAAAGAACATTGGGAGGAAGTAAAGTGGATTCTTAAGTATTTGAGAGGTACTAGTACTCATGCATTATGTTTTGGAGGTTCATACACTATTCTACATGGATATGTTGATTTAGATATGRAAGGTGATAAAGATAATAGGAGGAGAACCACGGGGTGTGCTTTTACTGTAGATGGAACAACARTAAGTTGGATTTTAAAACTTCAAAAGGTTGTTGCACTTTCAACAATGGAAGTAGAGTGTGTTGTTTCTACAGAGGCTAGTAAATAAATTATTTGGTTACAGAGGTTTATGGAGGAATTGGGAAAGAAGCATCAAAATAGTAGGTTGTACTGTGACAGCGAGAGTGCCATTCATATTGCAAAGAAATCAACCTTCCATTCTAAGACTGAGCATATATAGCTCATGTACCATTTCATACGATCTGTCTTGGAAGATGGACAATTGAAGTTGGAAAATATACATACTAGCCAAAATCTTGCAGACTTGTTAACAAAGGGAGTAACCAGGGAGAAACTGAGTTCCTACTCAGTTTCAGTTGGTGTTCAAGCATGAAGGTGAAGATGAGAAATTTTCCAGGTCCAAGGTGGAGTATAGTCCAACAGGTACAATATTAATGGCATTGTGATTAGTCTCCAAGTGGGAGATTGTTGGTTGAGAACCCTGCTTATCTCCTTGATTTATATACATGTATGCCTATCCCCCTTCTGTTGGGGTTTTGGGGGATGGCCCTCGAATGAAGGGGTCCGGGGGACCTTCCCCCCCCAAATGGGGGGCATGGGGGTGGAGCCCCCGAGCGAAATGTTTTTTTGGAAAATTGCTTTGCAAAATTTTGTAATTTCGTAGTCAATCAAAATCGTTCATTATAAGGTTGCAAATCTAAAGGTAGAATTTATGTTAGGGTTTTTTCCCTAGAAGTCAACCTTATTTTATGAGGGAATTGTAATATGACTATGTATGAGTGTGATTATTGTCTTCTGAGGGAGGAGACTGCGAGAGAAAGAAGAGGAAGTTACAGCGGGTGTGTTGTAGGTTGTATCCCTTTATTTTTCTGGATAATAAAAGGAAGGACCTCGAAATTTCTCTGGTGGTCATAGTTGATGCAGACCCCCCACCCACCCCCTGGGGTCCGCGCTACCTCCCAGTCTAGGATCGATCAAATTCGGGAGTTGGATTAGCTTGCAAGCTCTTGTTGAGCCCTCAAAATCAAACACACAAGCCTTAAACCTTCTGTTTCGAGTGAAAAACCTGCTTTTAGAGGGCCCCTAAGCCAAGAAAAGACTTACAAGGGACCGTGGGCCCAAAACCTTGGGCTAAATCTCAAGTTTCCAAAGAATTTGGGACTTCAGAGCTCCCGGGATTCGAGAGTCTCAATAAAGTTACATTATGTTCCTCCCGAGCACCGAATTGGTGGAGCACCGAACAAAAACAAGAATCAATGGTCCACATAACCTATTGAATATCCACGATGGGGAATGAATTCGGGACTTCAGGCTTAGACGATCCTATTCTCCTCGAGCACCGAATCCCAAATCCAATGATCGAACAACTCCTATTCCACCACGAGATCAACGGTTGATACCTGCTTTGCAACTCCAAGCTTCGTGGCTTTTCAAAACACCTCTCCACAGGTTTCTCGGAGTGTCGGATCGACGAATTCGCGAAGGGGCTAAATCCACGGCTCTCCACCCTCCAACAACCAATGGTTGTGATCTTCTCTAGGACTCCGACATTTGGGAGTTCCGAAAGGCTAACGCATATATACCTCTGGAGTACCAAACTCTAAAGTGAATTGAAGGCACGATCTGCTATCCACGTGTCCCAGTGGACGGGAAGCTCAGATCTATTCTGAGCTCCGGGACTTCGGGCGTTTCTGCCACACAACCCTTTACAACCTTCGAACCCTAAATTGGCAGAGGTCATATCCACACTCCACGTTTCCTTCCTCGACGAACGATCGAGATCAACTTCGACATTCAGGGCTCTGGTAGTTCTCAACCCAAAGCAAAACACGTTCCAATTCCTTTGGAGTGCCAAGTCTCCGGACTCCGCGATCTGGCGCCACATGTCCCTGCTTGTCAATGGCTAGGATTTACTCCGCTCTTTGGAGCTTCGGGAGTTTTGAACACTCGACACCTTTGTTCTCCTAGATAGTCGGGCTTCTAGACTACCCCTGATCTGTTGACACGTGTCTTCTACTTCCAACGGCCTAGATTAACTTCGGGTGACTTGTGAACTTTCACCATTGCGCTCTTGTTCTCCCAGATAGTTGGTCTTCCAAACTACCCCAATCCACATACACACGTCTTCACCGATGAATGGTCTCGATTCACTTTGAACTTCGGGACTTCGGGAGTCTTGTCTCTTTTGCACTCAACCTCGAAAAATCTCTGAACTCGTGAGGTTCGAAGGACTTCCAGGGTTAAACCCCACACTACTTACCTAGATCTGACGGTTTTCGATCCTCGCGCTCAGATCCTACGACTGGGATCTTTACTCCTCCTCTGCACACTCCTTCTCCCATCTGGACTTAGATACGATGGTCCAAATTGCTTCTCGCCAATCTGACGGTTGTTGTAGCTTTTGCTCCTCTGCTCATCTTCACTTCCCTTCGAAGAAGGAATTTATCAATGCTTTCCAAAGGCTCGGCCTTTGACTCTTCTTCTACAGGACCGATTTGCTTGGTCTTTGCCTGCGTTTCCTCTCCTAAGCTTGTTCAACACTTCGATGAAGTGTGAGCGCACACTTGTGCTTCTCCTACAGGAATATTTTCACCTTTTGCATTCCTTGCACCTTCTACTCTGCATAAACTCAGACTATCTCTCCTGAGCTTATGTGAACCTGTTAGTGGTTAGGCCTCCGCACTCCTTGTGTTGGTTTGTGCACTCAACTGCACTTGCGTCCTCTTTGAGATTGTAATTGCTCGGACTCCAAAGGGTCTCGACCCTTTACTCCCTTAACATTTTCTTGTGACCTCCTGACACTCACACTCTTCCTCCAGAGCTTTCAACTCCTCAGTTTCAAAGGGTTCAATCCCTTTGTTCTCCCCAAATGACTTCTTGTGCCCTCTAGGCACTCCGTTCTTTTCATCCTAAGATTTACCAACACTTCAGCAGTGTGTTGGCTTCGTGCACTCCTTGCACTCAACTCTCCTTATGTCTTGATCTTTTTAGGCTCACCTGTGCACTCCTTGCACTTCCCCTCAGAGTTTTCAGTAACTCTGATGTGCACTCCTTGCACAACTTTTCCTTCTGATCTTTTACACTTTACTAAGTTTAGGTGCACTCCTTGCACTCGCTCTCAGAGTGTTCAGTTACTTTGATGTGCCTCCTTTGTACAATCTTCCCTTCTGATTTTAAGACATGTTCTGGTGTGCCCACCTGGCACGCTCTTCCCGAACTCGAGAGCCCAGAACATTCAAAATCTCACACACAGATAAATAAGTCTATCTATTTCTGCAAATGAAACATCTAAACATCCATAACATTCATAAACATGCATTCAAAGTAAACATTCAAACACATCCATGTTTCTTATAGAAGATACACACAAAAAACTCATATGTGGGGAAATCTGCTTTTTTATTAATATGAACAGTCTTTACAATGTATACAAGGTTGGATTGCAACAGAGTCTCGGCGCTTTCTCTCCTCTCCTCTCTTTTCTATCTCTTCAATTGCCAACGACTGACTATCAACCTCTCTTCCTACTTGGCTTTCATTACAATGATTTATACATGAGGGGGATTCTCGAGCTTTCCCTCCAGACTACCTTAGTGCTATCACTTCACAATAAAAACAATCTATCACTAAGGCTTTATTACAATAAATAAACATCTAGTCCGGATTGGATCTAGATCCACCTAACTGCCAGCCATTAAAGGCGACTCCACACTTGGTCTGTACAAACACAGTGGCCCGACTTTCTTTGAGCCTTACAATATTAAATTACATTAAAATTTGAGATTTAAAACTCAAAATTTGAGAGGATTGGCGCATCTCTCTTTGGGATATGTTCCCTCCAAGTGCACTATTGCACTAGCTCTTGATGCGATGCTCCTGCATCAGTAGCCCACACTGGGTGAACCATGTATATTTGGCCTCTATTGTATTGTGTATCTTCTGTGTTTTATTTCCGCATTTTTCTTATTTTATTGCTCCGCGATCCTATTTTTCTAACAGGGATTCCTATCAAGCTCCCACTCTTGAGTTGTTTTGTAATTCTCTTATTGGAGAGAAATATAAGCTCTTACATGTTGGATTGATTATCACTATAGGTACATCTAACAAATCCTTAGTGTCCCCAAAAAAGATAAAACCAAGCCTCCAAAGAAGCAACACCCTTGCAACAACAAGCGAAACAAGGCTTCCAAACCCTCTCGAAACAAGGGTTCCAAACCCTCTCGCCCAAATTCTACTCACAATGGTGACAAAGGAACAAAATAGAAAATTAAGAAGACTGAAAAGCATTGCAATTTTTTGTGGGAGAGATGGTCATATGGAGTCCAATTGATTTAAAAATATGGAGGTATTAGAAGCAACAATGAATAAGCACAACATCAATCTTGATTCTTCTTCTTCTAACTCTTCTTCCCATGGACATGTACTTTCTGCTTCTGGTTTCTCATTCAATTCAACATCTACTTCTTATGATGAGTGGATTATTGATTTTGGAGTATCTTATCATATGATTAAGGATAAATAAATTGTTTCTACTCTTAATGAATATAACACCAAACAAATATTTGTTGGTGTTCATAGATCTCTTAGTGTTGTAGGGCCTGGGATAATTCATTTAGATGATAGTCATTTCAAAGAGGTATTATGTGTTCCAAGTCTTTCTTGTAACCTTCTAGAAGTATATCACATCACTTATTCAAGTGAAGGTAAAACCATAGAGTTTCATCTCACCAAGTTGTAATAAAGAATTTAAAAGAACCTAATCATGTCCTAGCAACTAGAATTGTTGATGATATTACTAGGTTACACAAATTTGACAAGTTTGGGTCATCATATTTTCCATCAGTTTTTATTGCTCACGGTGATGACTTGAGAAAACTTTGGTATGACCTTTTTGGTCATCTACACTATCACTCATTACAACAACGATGTAATAAAAAAATGGTGACTAGTCTTCCTCTTGTTTCTTTCAAAGATGGTGTTTGCATCCATTGTTATCTCGACAAATATCATTGGGACAATTTTGAAGAGTGTGCATATTGGCACACTTTGACCCCTTTGGATCTTTTTCATAGTGATTTGTGTGGTCTACTTTCTTATCCGTCTTTCTACGGTTACAAGTACTTCTTAACTTTAATTGGTGACTTCTCCAGATGCACTTCAGTTTATTTCTTGAAACTTAAGAGCGGATTTTTTGACATGTTTTTAGTATACAAGGCCCTTGTAGAAAAACAATATCGACATCAACTATAGAGGTTAATAACATATAATGGAGGTGAGTATATGAACAATGGATTTACAACTTATTGCACTACATAGGGAATTCAAATGTAACATATTATTCCATATACACCACAACAAAATGGTGTAGCTGAGAGAAATAATTGCACATTAAAGGAAATGGAAAATTGTGTGATCTAATATAAGAGTTTAATTCTTCATTGTTGGGAAGAAGCCATCAATTGTCCCAATTACATAGAAAATCCCACTCCCACAAAGGATTTAAAAAATATAACATCAGAAGAATCATGAACTAAAATTAAGCCAAATGTATGCCACTTCAGTGTATTTTATAGTGAAGCATGGGCTCACATTCCTGATGAGAAAAGGAAATCATTACAACCCAAAAGTGAGAAGTGCATTTTTGTTGGATATTCTAAATATGTAAAAGGTTATATACTTCTTCAATATCATTCCAATGAAATAAGTATTATAAGAGATGTTAATTTTGATGAAAATGTGTCATCCTATGATCCTAATTCGACGTTTGTGTCATCTTCAACCAATGATCCATCTTCAACATTTGTGCCATATTTTGGTCTTGTTCTAGTTTTTTCTTCAGATGATGACAGTGAGGATGAAAATCCACCTTCACCTACTCACCTTCCTACAGATGAGTCCATTGAACATTAACCTACACTAGCACCACTACTTCCAAGATGATTTTTTTCAACACGAGAAGTAACTAATGATCTTTCTAGTGATCCTATAGATCAAAATCATACATATTCACAGTTCTAGTGAGCCTCCTCTCTTTTGTCTCAAGTTTCATAGACTCAAGTTTCTCGGTTGGTGCACCAATAGTAAGAACCTTTAACTATACTAAGGGGGGTTGAATCAGTACTGGACACTTTTTATTCCTTTTAATTTCAATCACATCATGTAAACATTAATTATCGACAAAGACATTCAACATCACACAAAGTCATACATAATACATAAGAAGTTTTTACAAGGAAAAAAAACCACAAAATTATTTTCTTATATCAACAAATATTACATTCATTTTATTTATGAGCACTAAATCAAAGGAGGCTACAACCCCTTGGCTTTACCAGCATCAACTGGAAGGAAGTTCCAACTCCCTAGAACACAAGCTCCGACCTGTAGAGAGGACACCAATCCTCAGTGAGCTCCAACTCACCCTAGCACCACCCTCCCACCCTGTACAAATACAAGCTCCAACTTGCTTTGCAGACTCCAATATACCAAGGACACCAGTCCTTGCCAAGCACCACCCTACCACCCTATGCTTGTAGACTTTCATTGATAAACCAACTTACTCTGACTTCCCTTTGTTGCTCTGCAATAGATCTTATCACTCAATCTCTGTTATTGCAAAAATATTTAAACGTTCAATAGGTTTCAAGCCCATACATCATTCAAGTCTACCCACAAAGATACTCTATCATTACACAATGCTTCCACACTATTGTTCCTGTAGGAGGTCTTTACTGCTTAGCCTTACTATGCAGGAGGTCTTTACTGCTTAGCCTTACTATGCTCTATCTCTGCATATATTTGCATCCAGCGTTATGACATCTTCTATCCTTTCTCTCTGCTTCAACCTTGGTCTTCACACTCTTGACTCTTCTTTGTCAATATGGAGTTACTTCAAAGAATTCTTGTGAGTTGCCACTTGCATTGCTACCTGCAATAAACCCATCACACGAACACAACCTTCAAATCACCCTTCCACGCAACCCTGCATTTTCACTGCTCAAAAACCCCACGAATATCCTAAACCATCCACTTTTCTTGGAAACCACTCAAGAGTCACTTAATTGACCCAATTATAAACAAAACACAGATTGCCAAATTTTCATATTCATCTCTATCTGTTCAGGAAAGGAGCCGGAAGCTCACTGCTCGTTTTCTCCAAAACCATCGTGCACCTACAATCAAGCAAAAATACAAATGCCCAAACCTGCCTTTCCAGTTTTCGCACCCTGTAACCCCAGAAGAAAACCAACTCAAAAATTCCTTGCATCATCACAACAAGTCATGTCTCCTTTGCTGCATAGTATATCCTGCTATTTTAGAACACA
This sequence comes from Picea engelmannii, assembly GCA_009831015.1. NCBI lineage: Eukaryota > Viridiplantae > Streptophyta > Pinopsida > Pinales > Pinaceae > Picea > Picea engelmannii. The sequence continues at coordinate 163,217 of ML803604.1, read as the reverse complement.
AGACAGAAAAGCCAAAACCCCACTCGTGAAACCATCACAACTTAACGTATCATATATTTATACAATGATGAGCATAATTAAGTGTACCCAAAATGGTAGTTCAAAGCGTTTCATATGTCAGTTCAACCATTCAACTAAATCTCTCGTGAACCCAACACAATTTAACATGTAGTGCCACATCAATCTTCCATGGTTCCATTGGATTCTCTTCGTACTTATGAAGGATCATGTTTGTTAGTATATCAACCGAACAACTTGACTCTGGGCCGAGACCTCTCAATGTACGTTGTAACTACTCCCAAACCAGGGCGTTGACCAACACTCTGATCAAAGGCTAGCACTCTAATGCTTTGGGTACGATCCAGTGGATACCATTACTTCTTGACTGCTTCATCACTACATTAGTGCCTTGGAAACCATCCATGTGACCCTCAAACCTTTGCTATATGACCAGGGCAAACCATCTTTTCTAAGATTGCTTGTTTACAAGTTTTGCAGAAACTTGTAATTACATGTTTTGTAGACCAAGGATTGCTGACATAACAACACCTTCTATACTGAACATATGATAATTTTGTAGGCCTCAACACATCACAAATCAGCTCAACAACCACTGACATGAAATTAATGAACCACACCGTGACAAACATTGCAACATGAGGTAACCATGACAATCATGACATCAAAGATATTAACACTGTTCATGCCATCATCCATCTATTTTTTTACATCATAGAATTCTATCACAATGGCCATTACTCTTAGGAAATTCTAGATATTCAAGTTACTTCAGGACTTCGTTACAGATATTCAACACTTTACACAACTTCATAGGCACCTTCACATTTCTAGACTCCACAGGGCATGCGTTTACTAAGTTGACTTGCTGACTTTACCTTGCTAACATTGACATCAATGCTACACCAAGTTCCCAAAAATCTCCCCCTTGGAATTTATGGAAAATTAGTAAAACAAACTTGCTCACTTGCTCCCCCTATGACTATCCTGGCTCCCCTTGTCAATATGCTTCTCTCCTGAGTCACTTGTGTTACTAGACAATCTCTCTCCCTTTGAAAACAATGACAAGGGATCATTTAATGTGCCTATCATTCTGGAACTACTCCTGTCAATTTTTCTCTTGTGTACTTCAAGGAACTGCTACAAAAATGATGCCAGTCAACCTGTATACATAGTCAAGGACGCAAGCCTTGGAGGTCACCCATCTTTGGTCCTTCACTTTCTGTAATATTGCTACTGATATTGGACAATCAAGACCTTTCAAGAGAAACTGACCTTTGTCAACACATGTCAAACAAATACCAAACCAAATCCTGCAGAGAACAACATGGTACAACTTTATCCCAAACCACTGTTCTAAAAAGTTCTTCAAATCAGTCCTTGGTATCTTTCTTAAAATGGCTCAGGTCATGAAAATGATGCCACAACCAATCCTTTAATCTTCCTCTTTTCTTCCCTTTTTATTTTATCACATAAGTGCTACTATAAACCAGTGTTACCAACATCGGCAGCGGCAAAATATCGCCGAGGGTCCGAAAATGAAAATA
>ML803604.1:80377-95968 GCA_009831015.1 Picea engelmannii | reverse complement strand
CCCCCCCCCCCCACCCTTTAACTTTGAAAACAAAATGGCCAATATTAAAATCTTCGTTCCTTTCAATGAGCTCATCAAGAAAGGGGAATATCAAGATCATATTATTGAAATGTTAAAGATGGAAGAGACCCCTGATACCCTGAATGTCCAAGATGATCACCCTGCCATTTTGTTTGGTCTACACATGGAAGAAACAAGCAACAATGAGGATGTTCACCCTTTCTATGTCAGCCTCAAAATCCATGACATGAATTTTCATAATGCCATGTTGGATTCGGGCACGTCGCACAATATCATGCCCAAAGTGGTCATGGACGAGTTAGGTTTGGACATCACTAGGCCCTATAAATATATTTTCTCGTTCGATTTGAGGAAATTGAAATGCTTGGGTCTAATCAAAGATTTGGTTGTGTCGCTGTCCCAAATTCCTTCTAAGAATCTGGTTATGGACGTGGTTGTGGTTGACATACCCCCTAAATTTGGCACGCTATTATCTAGATCGTGGGCCGTGAAATTGAAGGGAACCCTGCAGATGGATATGTCGTACGCCACTATCCCGGTTTTTGGCCAAGAGAGATGGTTGTACAAAGATGTGTTGCTCAAATACATGGTGAGTAGAAAGACCCAGCTGAATAACCACCCTATCTACTCCGTCGACACTGAGATTGGATCCTCCATATTTTACAATGACCTGAGCTTTGAAGGGGAAGAGCCGACGATCGTCATGACTGTCGAGGATAAGGCTGCGTGATGAGAGGAAGAGTGCACAGACCCGAGGAACCACACATAGAAAGAGATGTGGAACATGAGATTCGACAGAGCCATCAACAAGGAAGGAGCAGGGGCTAGTGTATGGATAAATCCTCCCAAGGTGGGCTAAAAACTATGCTCTTACAAACTCACCTTTGATTGTACAAATAACATGGCAGAGTATGAGGCATTGATTTTGGGTCTGAGAACTTTGAAAGAGTTGGGCGCAAAGAGGATAGAGGTGCATGGATACTCTGATCTCGTCATAAATCAAGTGAAGGGTACATACCAGTCCAAGCATCCCATACTGAGAGCATATAGGAATCTAATGTTGTACCTCCTTGAAGAATTCTCAGAGTACAATTTGTCAGCGATCCCAATGGGGAAGAATCAAATTGTGGATGCCCTGTCCACCTCAGCTTCAGTTATTAAAATTCCAATTTTCCACAACATAAAGTATGAGATCAAAGTCAAACACTGATCGACGATACATGATAATATCAAGTATTGGTAGGTGTTTGAAGATGACAAATAGGTGGAGAGATTTCTCCAAATGAGCGACAAGTTTGCTAACATGAACATTGATGATGATTGTTGTTATGACGAAGATGGAAGCATGGATGCCCGCGGTAACGATGACCCCTTTCAGAAACAGATAGTTGGGAGGGACATAGTGCAACTAAAAAATAACATCATCCCTAAGGGATTAGTTCCATTGGAAAAGATGTTTGATGAAAACAATGTAGCTAGAAAGCCTAGGATCACTGCGAGTGATGAGGATGTCTAGGATTGCAACATCGGGACCCAGGAGAATCCAAGGATAATCAAATTTTCAAAGACACTCATTCTGGAAATCAAGCAAAACTACATCAAACTCATGAAATACTTTCCTAACCTTTTTGCCTGGAGTTATGAGGACTTGAAAGTCTACGACACTAAAGTGATTCAACACATCATTCCTCTCAAAGAAGATAAAAAACCTTTCAAGCAAAAGTTAAGACAGATCAATCCCCTACTGTTTTCGCTAATTGAAAAAGAGGTAAAAAAAGTCTTTGAAGACAAAATTATTGTTTCTTTAAGATTTTTGAAATGGGTTGCCAACCTGGTGCCTGTAAGGAAAAGAGCGATGAAATAAGGTTGTGCGTGGATTTTCATAACTTGAATAGAGTATCCCTCAAGGACAACTACCCACACCCTAAGATGGACTATATCTTACAGAAGGTAGTTGGATCCCAGAAGATGTCTATGCTGGACAGTTTTTCACGTTACAATAAGATCATGGTACACCTGGATGACTGGGAAAAGACAGCTTTCACGACACCATGGGGTACGCTCATGTATGCTAAGATGCATTTCTGTATTATGAACATTGGAGCTACCTTCCAGAGGGCTATGGATATAACATTTGCTGAGGAAAAGGGAAAATTTATCGTGATCTACCTAGACGACATCATAGTGTATTCCAACTCCGATGAACAACATCCTGAGCATCTAAAGAAGGTCTTCCAAAAATGCAAAAAGTTCGGCATATCTTTGAATCCGAAAAAGTCACATTTCGGAATGCAAGAAGGGAAACTGTTGGGGCACATCATCTCAAAGGAAGGTATAAAGATAGATCCTAGTAGGGTAGAAGGAATTTTGAAGATCAACACTCCTCCGAGTAAGAAGGAGGTACAATCCTTCCTGGGAAAGGTGGATTTCTTGAGGAGATTCATCCCAAATCTACATGAAATTATAAATCATATCACAAGTATGCTCATGAGAGGTAATGAGATCAAATAGAGCCACAAGTCCAGGAGATCGTTCGAAGAAATCAAAGTAGCACCGACCAAAGCTCCCGTATTGGCCAGCCCAGATTTCACAATGGATTTCATCTTGTTCTCATTCACCTCAGAGCATACCATCGACGACGTATTATTACAGAAGGATGACCAAAATTTTAAAAATCCCATAGCCTACTTCAGCAGGATGCTAAGGGATTCCCCACTGAGGTATGGTATTATGTAAAAACAAGCATACACCTTGGTGAAATCCCTCATGGAGTTCAGTACTTACATACTGCATTCCCACGTTATCGCTTACGTGCCCACCAATTCAGTTAAAGACATCCTGACTCTACTTGACCCTGAGAGAAGAAGAGGAAAGTGGATCGCAGTCATGCTGGAATATGACCTCGAAATCAAGCCCACAAAGCTGACTAAGGGTCAGAGCTCGCAAAACTTATGGTGCAATCAATCTGCGACATTTTGGGAATAAACTTCATCGCTAATCTGTCAGAGAACCCTCAAGAAGAAGAAGCCCTGGAGGTGTCTCATAAATTCATCGATTCACCTTGGTATACATACATCATTTATGTTTTGGAGAATCTGCAAGATCCTCTAGGGTTAAGTAAGACCAAGGCTAGGTTTTTAAAGTTGAAGGCTACTAAGTTTTGCATCTTGGACAACTCTCTGTATTGGAAATATCCGGGAGGAATATTGCTAAGTTTCTTACTAGAAGATGAAAAGGAACGAGCTATCAGGGAATTCCACAAAGGTGACTGTGGAGGGAATCACTACTGGAAAACCACCATGCATAACATTTTGAGGGCGGGTTATTATTGGCCCATCATTTTCACAGATGTATACAAAGAAGTTTTCAGTTGCCACGAGTGCTAGATATTCGATGGAAGGAGAAAGCTGCAGCCCTTTCCATTAAAACCAATCTCTATCGAAGCACCATTCATGCAATGGAGCCTAGATTTTATAGGAGAGATTCATCTTCCCTCCTTAGTGCAAAAAAAATGGATACTTATGGCTACATATTACTTCACCAAATGGATCGAAGTAGTCCCAACGAGGCAGGATACTAACATGGTCATCATTCAATTTCTGGAGACCAACATTTTGTCTAGATTCATGTGTCTTGTCAAGATCATCACAGATAGCACAACAACATTTAAGTCCAAGAAGATGGAGAAGTTTTGTAAGGAATACAATATAACCCTGGGACACTCTACAGTGTATTACCCACAGGGTAATGGGTTAGCAGAATCATCAAATAAAATCTTAACCATGATTATTAAGAGGCTCCTACAGGACAACAAGAAGGCCTGCCACAAGAAGTTGATCTATGTGCTGTGGGATGACAAGATCACTACCAAAAATTCCATCTCTATGTCACCATTCCAAATTGTATATGGCGCAAATGTAGTTTTCCATACCTCGTTGGGATTGCCCATCAGGAAGTTGTTGCAAGAGCAAGAGGCCAAGCCGGACGACGCTCATAGGATGATACATCAACTAATTCATGCGCAACAGATGAGGGAGCAAGTTTTCAACCGACCACAACTCCACCAAGACAGGATGAATAAAATGTTTGACAAGCACTCTAAGCAGGAGGATTTCAAGGTGGACGATCTGGTGCTAAAGTGGGACACGAGGAATGAAGACAAGGGAAATCATGGGAAATTCGATCATCTTTGGATGGGACCTTTCAGAATCATCGCATACCACAAAAGCAACACATATCTACTACAAGAGCTTAATGGAGAGCTCACTGGTGGGGGGCCTGTAAACGACAGGTTCCTCAAACACTATCTGGTCTAGTAAGGTTTGTTTAGTTTTATTCATGTCATTGTGAATAATCGTTTAATTGTTTTTTTTCAAAGAAGGCATTTCAAGTCAGTATGTCAACAAGAAATTGAAGCCTGGAGTGAAGGCCCTAATTTTGTGCTGAGTCTGGTCATAACTATGTCAAGGAGGTCTAGGGTGTGTTTTTCTATTGTTTAAGAGTCTAAAAGTCAATAAGGCCCAATGGTCAGTCATTTGGTTTGCTGTTCTTTGCCACCTCACTGGGAGGATAACATCCTCGTTGGAGCCAACTGTTAGCACCGTCATTTTTCAGTTAGAGTCAATCTTAGTCGAGTCATAGTCCATGTGTCAAAGCGTGTGAGGTCAGGTACTGAACAACAAATGGGTTGAGGTCAACAAGTGGCCAGTTTTTCCTTTGGGGTTGGGAATTGGCATTAGAACCAATCATGTGTAAATTGATAAAGGTATTTTCCCAAAAGGTCGGGTCCTATCAGAAGAGGAGGTCTTACGTGCCAAAGACCGAAGCAATTTGTTATAGTTAGGGTCACGTCAGCTGATATAACTACCATCATCAGTACATTATGAAGTCAGAAAGGATAATAAATCATAACTCTCATATCACATATACTCTTATCATCTGTACTTCACACACTCTGAATTGTACCCGTCACGCGAATGTGCTACGCAAATCTTCGACATTCTTTCAAACTTCTCATCACCATGGATTCAGTGTTCCCTATCATGATTCCATCCCTCACCCGTCCAGTTATAAATTCCATTCGCCCTACATGTATTCTATTTTACAGCCAAGTTTATATGTCGTTTGTAACTCTTTCTGCAAGCCCTGAGTTTCTCACTGCGGGAAAGCCAATTTCCATCAGCCGTGTCACAAGATGGGTTGGGAAAGACTATTGTGTTCGATCCTTCTTAAATCTACCGTGCACACAGAACAAACACACGTTGCACCATGGTGAAATCCCAGAACATAAAGAAAGGGGCACAGGATGGTAGAACTGTGGGATTCCAAACCTCAAATCTTGGCATTGGTAAATGAAGACCCGGATGTCAGGGCATCCTTCGAACAGGTCAGATGCATGCTCTATTGCAATAAAATCCAAGGATACAATGTAAAGCTGGCGGAACAGTTCATGCTTAGATTCGACGGGTTTCGCGTGGTGATTGCAGGAATCACATTCTAGGTGACTGAGGAAAATCTGTCAGTCACGAGAGAGATCCCTCCACGTGGTGAAATGTTGTCTAAAGGCCTGCCTCTGGATGCACTATGCTATAAGGAATTCATCAAGCCAAAATTTTTAAATGGGAAAGTCGAAATGAGCATTCCAAGTCGATATTTATAGGAGCCTTTTTGGAAACTCCTGATGGTAATTATAAAGTATTTCACCCATGAAAGAAGGTCTGACAGAATACACCCACACCACATCAAGTTGTTGATGCATTTCATAGGAAGGAGACCGTTGAACCTGCCCTTATTCTTGCATCAAAGCCTTAGAGGAATGGAAAACAACATCCAAGCTGAAGCAAACCATCCGAAGAAGAACTTATCTCATATCTCACTAATCAAATTTTTGATAGTTGAGCAATTGAGGAAATTGGGTAGAAGCTAGGATTCATTTTTACTTGTGGCCGACATCCCCAGGGACCCTAAAGGATATTCCTCTCTACCCATGGGAAAAGCCACATCACACAGCATGGAGGTGGAAATAGGAAGGGATGCAGAGAAAGAAAGGACATTGGGAGCCTCTTCCCCCCAACAACCGACACGCCGAAAAAGAGGCAGACTAAGGAAAAACAGAGAGACTAGGAAGCCCCAAGCCTCGGAAAAGATGCACACAAAATTGGTCGCTGAGGAATTACTCATGCACACTATTTGGTTGGAACCTATCGAAGGTCTAAAGTGAGAAATATGCACCAGACGAAGAGGGTCAAACGCTAAAGACATGGAAACTCGTGAGCCATTGCAAAAGATAAAGCAAGTACAACTCGCTATTGATGAGCTGTACCAGGAGAACAGGGAGCTGAGGAAGAATTTAGCAAAAAGGACCTTCGAGACATCAATGTCACAGGGTCGTGAAGGGAATGTGACTTGTCTCAAGAGGCAGCTCAAAGAATCTCAAGACACGATCATTCAACTGCACGAGGCACATAGAATGTCAAAGGAGATAATTGCGAATCATTTCGGGAAATGTGAACCAACCATGGAAAATGTCCTCACATCTCTAGCCAGTGTGAAAATGAAGCTGAAAGGGAAAGTAGTTTTTCAAAGACATTTAAAGAATCTAGAAAGGCGCAAGTGGTCTCTCAGGAAAAATCTTCGAATATAAAGACTGTAGACAAGGCCAGGAACTTAATTGATTGACCCCATTATGTTTTTTCAAATGAGGCGTGAGATTTCCCCCGCCCCCCCCAAGTGTCCCATTTCCTACTGGGAAGCAGGAACTTTGACGTGCACCCGCACGGTGAAAATACGTCATGAAAATGATGAGAACCCATCTGTCACGAAGGAAAAGTGTAGGTTGAGCACACAACAATTTTGAATAAAGGCATCGTCTCCTGACTGACATTGTCTGCATCTTGGAAATGTCGTTGACAGTTCACAGTTACCCGCCACATGCACACCCTAACAAATGATCGCGCGACAACAATCAAAGTTGTTACACTAGATGGTGAGAGTCTGGAAAAACACTTGATCATCCCGATAACCTGTCAAAGGAAAAGCACCGATTCGTAAGTTCTCAAGGACAAAATATTTATGATGACCGAACTCTCATTGTAAAAGCGTCGGTTATTGTATGATTGGGTACAATGGAGTTTCTATTCTTAGTAAAGCTCCATCTAAAGAGTCATCTGACAGAGAATAATCTGAGCCTAATTTCTAGGGATGGTAGTTGGGGGGTAGGGTAGCCCAAGTGACACACCTTTTTCTATATATCACATCTTTTCTATGTAAGCTAGTTTGGTTGGAAAAGGAGTGTAAACAATGATTGTTGAATGTAATTTTTGAATGCAATTGAATCTTAATGCAAAGGTCCTGAGATTTTGATGAAAATATTCTAATGGTAGTGGTCTGATGTATTGTATGCTCTCTTATGTATGTGCTTCGTGTGTCCTTCATATTCATGTTTGTATATTGTCTAAATCATAACGTTTTTTATAAGTCTAGAATTCACCACGCAGTGCTCTAGACTTTTCCATTTACACGACTTTGTTTTCTTCTAAGTGAACTCAAAATTCATCTCCAGCAGTGCTCTAAGTTGCTTTATGTGTTATTTTCCCACCACACACTTTGAACTGAAAGACAGTTTCTTACTTAGCCTTTATCCTCTCGATTTTCAGTTACCAAGTCATTTGCTTCTCTCGTTTTCTGGAATTTGACTCCATGGCCCAAGTTCTTGCACCCTCTTTCCAATAGAACCAAAAATATTGTACGAACATGTTTAATCTAGCTGACATTTCAAAGCCATAACCTGTATAGAGACGAAGTCTCAAAGAGATCCCTCTCTGGGTTGGGAAGGATAGTTTCCGGCTTTAAATTTGGTTTGTAGGTTACCTCTTTCATTTGTTTTCTCAGCCGAACTAGTTCACAGAGTGCTAACATGATCTATGACACAATTTGACCTCCTAGTTACCAAATAGATTCTCCATAATTAGTCATTTTCTCATATCTCACCATGGGTAGAGGGTCTACAACACTTTCCTAGATCTTATATATGTGACCTTGTCCATCTGATCGATTCTTGATACTTACTGATTTTTTTTAGATATCTTCATTAAATATATTCTTCATACTTAACCAATTTTTGACATCTTACTATGGGTTTGTGTGTCCACAAAATTTATTTACATACCCACGACTCTCTATCGTGCTCACTACCTCCATGATATCTTGATACTTAACCATTTTCCACTTCTTACCATGGGTTCACAAGTCCATGAGGATACCACACTTCTTTCCATACCTCCAGTCCTCGACTGTGTTGTCCACCTCTGCAAACATCTTGGGACTTATCCTATTTTACACTTCTTACCATGGGTTCGTGGGTCCATGGGGATACCACACTTATTTCCATACCCCCGTTTCTTCGCCGTGTTCTCGAACTCTATGACATATTGGGACTTATCCAACTTTCCAACTCCTTTCCTGTAGATGTTGCAGATGAGGTGTCCTCCATGTTGGCTTTCCCTGATGTGGCACTAATAACAATGTTGATGAGGTTGTTATCATGGTGTTGACATGGCTGGGTTGGCCCACCAATATTGGGCCCTCCCAAAGTATTTTATCCTAACCATTGATCTCCAGATATCAATGGCTAAGAGTTAACTTCCACTAGATTCATCGTTCTTTCTCACAAAAGTTCATTTCCTTACATGGGGTTTCATACTCTTCCATTTTATTTTAATCCATATATCTTCACATTTTATTTATAAAATCTTGGTATTCATTTTCCCTTACGAGTGTGGGATATACCCACATACATCAACAATCACCATTTACGTCGGACAATGTATTCTTGATTCTATAGTAGGTCTTCATGACTCGACGTTGTATCCTACAACTCTGTCTCTGGTCCATATAAGTCCAGTGTTGAAACCAAGTCTCTGATACCAATCTATAACATACCCAACCACTGGGTTGGGACAGACTACTCCAAGGAATCTCTCCAAGAAACATATGAAACCACACTATAACGAACCCATCCACCCACAGGATGCATCCTGAAAATAACAAGACTCATCTCAAGTCTTAAAATCGATCTCTGGTAATAAAATTAATTCAAGAACACATGCAGGAGATAATATAATAGAACATGCACTTAACAAGAATCAACCTGAATTATTAAAGAATATTTATCGTGCCATGAAAAACTATATCTAACAATCATGTGTAATATAAACATGGATCTCATAGATAATAATTAATACACAAGAGAAATAAATATACAAGTAAGGGAAACCATGATAGAGAAAACTTATCTTTAATAAAATGAATCATTGATTGGCTACAGACCAAGGACATTCCACCCAACCATAGACATTGTTATTCCAAGTATAAAAAAAAATTTCACCCCCGATCCAGAGCCGTGAATCCACAAGGACAGTGTCAGGGCATCACTCAACTTCCCAAACTAGTCAACACTAAAGATATCATAGATTTCTCAACACACAACAATCCAAAGTACACCAACTCTCTTCTCTCCAACCTACATGACCCAAGAGAATGGACCCCATTCTATTACACGTATTCCCTCAGGATATCCACCCCCTTCCAAGGCTCCAATGCATTTAGTCAAGAATCTCCATGCTGGAACATGCCCATGCAACTCAGACATGCATACATGGATTTTAGGGATGGAATACATGAGTCATTACTACAAAAAAAAAAAAATTGTTTCTTCCTCAACAATTTTCCCTCAAGTACCAACCAAGAACAAGAATTAAGGGCAACAATGAATGAAGAGTGAATAGAGAAGAACAATGGAGAAGAACCCTTCCAAACAACCCACAAGAGGTGTTTATATATTTACTTGCAAATAAAGAACCACATGGAATTCCCCAAGAAGCTCATGTAACTGATTCTCTCAATTAAAAAAATCATGGGTAACTAAATTATAATAAAAATACTTAGCCCTTTAATTCCCCTCTGCTCCATATCGTCATCTATCAGCTTGTAGTATGACTATAATTCTTCTTGTTTCTCATCTATGCGCGCGATGATGTAGATGAGATGAGGATCAACGCTGAACTTTGCTATTGGTCGGTACTGGTGCAAGGTGCGCGGTGTCATACGCGGGAATGATTCGATGGCGATGTTTAACTGCTAGTAATATACATGAAACATGGCATTGGAATGACACTGCTTCGTCATGTCGTTGGTGTACCACAGGGTTCAAAAATGAGTGGCCAACAACTTCGTAGGTTTGATCTCTGGGAAGGTGGCTCCTTCAGGCATTTTCCAAGAAAAAAATGCGATCAAAATGATCAACCAATTGTAATGGAATTCATATCGCAATTCCTGGGCTTCACGGCAATCCTTCTCTAGATCGTTGACGAGGTAGTTTTCCCAGTTCATCTGCATGCACTCCACACACTTTCCTGCGAGGTCCACCACGAATCCAGTGACCTGTGTGGGGCAGTTCTTCCTTACTATCTTGCCAACTAAGAGTTGGAAAGTGAGGCATACTGCGTCATCCTGTATAGATGATACCTTGTAACCTCAGTTTCATTTATATACCTCTTCGTAATCTTCTTTGATGCGCTGCGCCATGGAATGGTTCGAGGCCTTCCCTGGATAAAACCACTGAGGGTCGAGACCCTTCATGCTTAATCCTGTAATCTGGTGGATCAACAATGGATCCACAGTAATCCTTATGTAGAGCCACATATATCCTCCATGATAGCAGGATAGGAGGATATTAACACAAGCTTTAACCTCCTGGTGGTGGCCAAAATGAGGGATCTTCATCACATTCAACACAGTGGTCTGCGCCAACCCCTTAATCCATGGTTGCGAGGCGAGGCGAGGTTTGTTTCCAGTTGTCTTCATGAGATAGTGATGGCTTTCCAACATGGCGTAGTTTTTCCAATCTCCTAAGTTGAAGTCACTATTCTTCAACAACGAGATTTTTCCTAACTAACTCTCGACTGTTACAAGGGAAAAACTCTCTATGGCCAAGGGTAAACCACAACAGACAGGTATGACTGCATAAATCAACTCAATTCCAACACGTGCTATATAAACTAATGTGCAATACGAGGAAGAAGCCTACCTTGATCCAATCGTTTAATGTCGTTCCACCGTTGAGCACTTTGACACAAATATTTACACCTACAAGAAGTTCTCAACAAACAAGCGATGCAAGTATATAGTGACAATGTATAAAATGAGTTAGCACATTAGATAACACAATCCATTAATAAACATTACAAACATGCCCATGGATAATAATCATATATTTGCAAGATATCGATAGGAAGGGAAAGGAGTATTTATATTAATAATTGATTAATAGAAGTATCAACATTACAGACTTCCGTGTCAGCACGGTTAGAAACCAAGAAACCAAGTTCCTTCCAACTGGGTCTCCACCACTTCAATCCTCCACCAAAGGCAAGCTCATAGCAAAGAGGTAATGATGTCCTCTCGACAATAAGGAAAGAGATTGGGGGTTGAACACTGTGTTCAGACTTGAGGGACAAAGGCATGCAGACTCAATATGAAGTAATTTCTCCAGAGTAACTTTTCTCTCAAAGTTGAATGCTTTTCTCCTCTTTTTCCATAGCTCGAAATTGTTCTCTTATAGCCTCCAGAATGCAACTGAAGGGCCAATTCAGAACGTTTTCAGTATATGGAAGGCCAAAGATCAGAGATATTATGTCGTGAAATGGAAACCCGACCTCATTTTGTATTTTCTGGCACAAATCCTGATATACATGAGTTGTAGTGGAGCTACAAGCGTATACACATCTTGCAAAGCAGTTAGGGAGCGTATATGTGGAAAAATATATATTTTTGGCTCTGGATTTATCAAAAAGGGGTTGATAAGTCTGCATAAGGAAATGTAAAAAGGCCCTCTGTGCAAGATAACAATGGTGAGGCAAATATTGCTATAGCACCGACTATGTGAATTCCTTTCAGAATGTATGCAGTGAACATGACGTACTCAAAATATCAGGGGATACTGTCGCAGTTAACGACGCCAACCAAAGGTGGAATATAATCAGGTAGGATCGACGTGATCTGCTTCACATTAGCCAGATCACCACGATTCTTACTTCACTATTCAGTTATGAGTTTGAAACGACCAGAACGACGTCTAGTCAAAGGGGAAGCCTGTAGTCCCCTAGTCGACGACGCCTGGATACCTTTAGATATCGGTTTGTCGACCATTAGCTTCTTAAGAACTTCCTTGACAAACTTCTCTAATTCACTAGGTTCGCCCAACATTCTAGCTTTAAACAGACATACGGGGTAGATAAATGGACTGGTGGGGTCTAGTTTCAGATAACACAACTCGACACTTGGACAGTTCTCTGCTTAGCTTAGTCAATCACGGGTAGAAAAAAGTGGTCCCGATGCAAGGACTGACAAGTTAAATAAATGAGGTATCGTGATGGATCTTCCAATGACCAGAAAATGCTTCCATCAATGTAAATCTATCCGTTATGGTGCAGTCTCAATGTCCAAAAAGTGGTCCATAATCCCATAAATTCATTTTATAACCATTCTAGAGCGTCATTCTAATGGTTGAGGTGCCTCCAATGGTCATATAAATTCGTCAGAAAGAAGTCCTATTCTTTGCGGACCTGCTATTCCAACGAGGTTCAAATCCTACGAACCTGCCTCCTGCGAGGTTCCAGTCTGCGAAGTCTTCCATCTAGTTTATGTAGCTTCTTGTAGATTTTCCAACTTAGCCTTCTTTTTATTGAGCTTCCTTTCCTTCTTCCCTATGATATGAGTCTCTCTAACTATTTCTAGAATCCTCTTTCCATTTCTATTCTTATCTTCCCCTAGTGTAGTGGCTTCGCATTGTTGAGGTGCCTTCAAGGATTCTGAAGTTAATATCCCTTTTCTTAACACTTCCTGAGTGGGCATACTTCTTTCTTGAATAGATAGGTTCTTCAAGCCTTGTTGCATTCTTTCAACCTTGAAAACTAATTCTATTTCCTTCTATCCCTCCTACGTTGTTACTTTGCTATGTTGCTTTGACTTATCCTCTCGTTCTTCTATCATTCGGTCTATTTTCCTAGCTATGAAATCCCTTAATTATTTCTTTTTCTTTTCTGTAGCTTCTTCCTCTACTTTCCTTCTCAATCCAAGTCTTACTTAACAATAGTGGGAAAGGGGCGTTGTCCCCAACAAACCTAATGACTTCAAATTCTTCTTTAGTCGATGTTCCATGAAAAATAATAGGTACATTAGTAACTATTCCACATAAGGTTATCATTTTACCATTAAACAAGCCTATCCTTCCCAACGAAGGTACCACAGTAGGCTTTCCCAAACTTTCCCAAGTTTCTTCTGTCATAGTATTCACTTTTGTTTCCTCATCCAAGACATAGTCTATGTTGAAGTCTTGTACTCTTGCATTTATGTGCTTTTTTGCTTTCAATATTTCTGGTAAACTGACATCTTTATGAACATCCATCGTTTCTTTCAACTGTAATAACGCAGTCTGAACTTCCTCTGATTCTTTTTATTTATAACTTTCTAACATGCCCCTAGTCTCTTTAATTTCTTCAGAGTTTTCTTGTCTAATGTTCATTCCTTCAACTTTAGCAATAATCCTTGGACAATCCTCAACCTCATGGCCAACAACCTTGCAATAAAGACAAATAGGGCCTACTTCAGGACATTCCTTAGCCAGATGTACCGATCTTCTACAGTTATAACACAAAGTCAATCTTATTTTTCTCTTAAATGTTCCCCAACCTTTTTCATACTGCACACTTCCCCTAGGATCATAATGCTGGACCTGCAATCTGCAAAAATTGTTTCTAGGTTCCTGCATCCACTTATTAGTCCAAAAACTCTTTCTATGCATAGGAATAACATATCTTTCTTCATTTCCATTAAATTTACTCAAATCAACCCTTTCTTTCAACTACACCCTAGCCTTCAGACTAGGACAAAATATATTAAACATACTTAAGTTCATACTTTCAAAACAAAAATTTTCACTTTTCCTTTTCTTACCAAAGCACAAAGATTGGTTCTTTAGGATCTTACCTCTTTTCTTCAAATCGACTTACCTCCTTGGCACAAATATTTTCAAGTCAAGTAGAGTACTGCACACTTCAACAACATATATATGCACAGAGCTTCTCTTTTTCTTTACTTCAGTTCCCAATGATCAAAGTTTCAGGTCTCGGCAACAAAACCATTTTTTGGCACAGGGGTAGACCCAAGGTTCAACACTTAACAATGCACAAACAAAACCCCGACTACTGACCCTTTTGAAAACACCTGTGAAGTAGGCAAAGTTTCACCTGAGGTAGAAGTAGGGGGGGTTACAGGACACAGGTGTCTGTAACCAAGTTGGGACATAGATTTGTGATAAAAACACTTTGCAGAATATTCTGTTAACACTTAGAAGGAGACATGCATTAGTTTCTCAACATCGTAAAGCAAAATCAAATATAGATCGAGACAGTAACAATGAATGATTATATACCCTGAGCATTTATCACTTAACATTATAAGTTAGATCTAGCATGTATTTATCCTTAACAGAAGTAAAGCACCTAAGCAACAACATATCTATCTATTACACAACATAATCAAAGAACTAAGCAGATTTATGACAGAAATAACTTAGCACAAAGAAAACCATAAGACACCAGATATACATGGTTCACCCCAGTGTGGGGCTACATCCACCAACCACTTCGCCTCTTTATTAATCACCAAGATCTTACATTCAACCTCTTCTGTGCACTTAGTCACAGAGCTAAGCTTTGCCTAAGACAAGAGATTTGTGCACTAAGCACTAGATCCTCCTTCTTTACTTCCAAAAAATAGATCACAGAGCCACAATCTCTTACAACACTTAGCCTCTTCTACAAAATTACATTCGAGCACAAAGACTCCACCACTTACATTCCTTTGCATAAAGCACTACTTGAGATCTATCTTCTATACTGCATTCCCTTTTATTTATACTTTACAAACCATTACAATAAGGCCTAAACATGGGAAAACCCCATGGGTCGACATCTAATAAACCCTTTACAGAAACCCTAGAGGACCACTTACTGGGTCCACATAGCCCGCAAAATAAGTGAGATCTGCAATCTCAGCTTCACTTGGGAGCTCCTTCTTCGACTAGCGCGTCGAAGTCCAAAAAGTGGTCCAAATCTGACCAAGGTTTCCTCAAAACTTGGTTGAGGTCCAACAATGCATGGTTCAGGTTTATTGGTACAGGTTTTTTGGTGAAGGTTTATTGGTACAGGTTACAACAATATATCTCAAAGTGATAGTGTGACAGTGGTTCCATCATTCTACTTATATGTCAGGGCGGTTGGATGGGGCAAGGATAGGTGGTTGTAGCCACCTTCCAGTTGTAGCCAGAGAACATAGGGTGTTGTAGCCTCCTTCTGGTTGTAGCCAGAGAATTGGGGAGTTGGAAATTCCCTCGGGTTGTATACTGAGAAACTAGGGGGTTGGAGCCTCCTTCCAGTTGCAGCTAGAAAACAAAGGAAGTTGGTGCTTCCAATGAATGTAATTCTTCAATACATATAAGAAAAAGCATTC